>PVIY010012139.1:0-27169 GCA_004026745.1 Myrmecophaga tridactyla
GGATGAACATGTATCTAAACCTCAGTTTTCTCATCAATAACAGTAGTAATAGCTGCATTGTTTGGCTCATAGAAGTCTTTCTTGGGAGGTTCTAATGGGATTCACTCATTTAGCAAATATTCATTGAGCAACAGCATTATACTGTCTCCATGTAACATGGCCCAGCAGGAGAAAGCAAAGTGTGAAGAATGTTGGATCCAGATGAAAAAACAGGGTAATTTCAGAGGGGAGATAGCAAGTTGCCAAGGTTGGAATCTGACCCCCAAAACAAAACCAGTGTCGCCAAGAGGGCCTTGGGATTCTGCCCGGAGGTCAAGGCCTCCAATTCACCCTCTACTGGATGGAGCCCTTCTCCAGCTTGTGCTTCATAGACTCTTGTCCCAGCTGTTAGAAGGGGCTTTAAGCGTGGATGCTGAAGATGTGAATGCACTGAAGACTCTAACAGAGGAGTTCTTTCCAAAGTGTTACCTGTTTCTTCCTTTTTGCCTTTTTCTTCAGAAAGAATGACTACAAGATAAGGCAAGAGAGAGCTAAAAAGAGGAAGGGAGAGAGGGAGGGAGGTGTTCTAGTTTGCTAGCTGCTGGAATGCAATATACCAGAAATGGAATGGCTTTTAAAAAGGGGAATTTTATCAGATGCTAGTTTACAGTTCTAAGCTGAGAAAATGTCCCAGTTAAAGCAAGTCTATAGAAATGCCCAATCTAAGGCATCCAGGGAAAGATACCTTAATTCAAGAAAGCTGATGAAGTTCAGGGTTTCTCTCTCAGGTGGGAGGGTACATGGCAAACACAGTCAGAGTGTCTCTCTTATCTGGAAAGGCACATGGTGAACACAGTGTCATCTGCTAGCTTATTCTCCTGGCTTCCTGTTTCATGAAGCTCCTCAGGAGGTGTCTTCCTTCTTCATCTCCAAAGTGCTGGCTGATGGACTCTCTGCTTCATGGTGCTGCAGCATTCTCTGCTCTCTATGAATCTCTCATTCTCCAAATGTTCCCTCTTTTATAGGACTTCAGAAACTAATCAAGACCCACCTGAATGGGTGGAGACATGTCATCACCTAATCAAGTTAAGAGCCACTCTCGATTACATCACATCTCCAGGGAGATGATCAAATTACAGTTTCAAACATACAATGCTGAATAGGGATTAGAAGAAACGGCTGTCTTTACAAAATGGGATCAGGATTAAAGCATGGCTTTTCTAGGGTACATACATCATTTCAAATCAGCAAGGAGGAAATGATGGGAGGATACCTTTGGCGTCTAGGCGAACTAGCCACATGAACTGACCAACACATTTTTAGTGGGTGTCCTTAGGTAATGGGCATTGGACTGAATGCTGGGGTAGAAAGTGAAGGAGTGGAGAAGAAGGAAGGTGAGGAAATGAAGCTGACCCAGCTACTGCCTTCAGGGGCACCACTTTAGTTTAGGGGAGGGCAAGACATGAAAATCCACAGCTCTTGAATGAGATAGAAAGAAGTACTTTCCACATCTATCTTCTTATTTATACCTTGCTTTGTACCAGAAGCCTTCATACACAAAATATAACAAGGCTGCATAATTTAATAAAAGGAATAAAAGAAAAAAAATAAAAAGGAAGGACATAAAATGGGGCCAGGAATGAGGCTAAACTACAACCACAGATAAGAATACACATGCTATGGGTGAATCACAAATTTGGATCTAAGCTTTCTAACAGCTAATGGGACAGGGAAAACTGGTCAGTGACCTGGTTCATGGTGTCCATATAATAAAAATTGACCAGTTGTTCAAGAGTGCTTCTGGTATCTCTCCCAAGTCCTCATTAAAAGAGCTCTGTGGAATGAAATGAGCAGCAACTCATGACGTCTTTCTGACAGGGTCTTCAGAGGGTGATTTCTTATGGTGGGACTCAGGGGGTCTTACAGCTTCCCCTGATGCTGCAGTTCCACACTACGAGGTAGGGCAAAATGTGGATGACATTAGGGCACTAAGCATACTGGGTAGTGAGAGAGGCTGGCTAATTCAGGAAAGAGCAAAGGGACTAAAATGTGGGCAAGTAGAGAGGAGCTGGGTGAGGGAGAACTAAAAAGGTGACAAGGAACTAGAGATGAGGATGTGCAAAGCAATGGATAATAAATACTACACTGGAGAAGACTGTCCTTCCCCTCTTTCCAACATCAAACAACAGGAGTAAAAAGTGGCCTAAAAATCCGTGTGTTCCTGGCAAGATCCCAGCTTCTTCAGAGGGAAAGTGTAGGTCTTTTTTCCAGCTTGGTCAGCAGGACAGCTGAAGCAACCGTAGACCCGGGCTTGTGAGAGAATAATCTCTTCTCTACGGCAATATGGCAGGCAGTGGAGTGGAGAAAAGTTGGGGATGAGATTAGAGCAGTGATTCTCAACCAGAGGTGATTCTGTCCCCCAGGGGATATTTGACAATGTCTGGAGACATTTTTCGTTGCCACAACTTGGATAAACTGCTGGCATCTAGTGGTTAGAGGACAAGGATGCTGCTAAATGCCCTACAATGCACCAGACAACCCCCACCACAAAGGATTATTTGGTCCAAAATGTTAATAATGCTGAGGTTGTGAAACTCTGGATGAAGGGGAAAGAAAAGACTCTAAGGGGAGGCACGGATCTTTTCAAACCCCATCAGACTCTATCATGCTGGGAGTCAGGAGACCCAGGTTCCACCCAACAGATAATGCTTAAATTGATGATGATGATGATGATGATGATGGAGTCAGAGTGACAAGCCTAGAGAGCATAAGTAATCTGTTCAAGCTATACTGGTCATTGTTGTTTTTGGTGTTTTTTTTTTTTTTTTTTGTAGTTAAATTATTTAGTCCACTAAAAGAATGAATTAGGATAGGGCCACAAAAATGGAACTCATCATTCTTTACTATGAACTATAATCTTCAGACTCAGAAGTCTGCACACTGAATCAGCTGCAGCCCTCCATAGACTTCCGAGCCCTCCTTCACAGCTCCTCCATCAACAAAGGTAGAGAGAGAACCAAACGGGTTCAATGAGTAGTTAAGTTCAACACACGCTTTCTGTGTGCCTGCTGTGTGCCCATCACTGTGGTATTAGGGATATAAAAGTGATTTAGACACAGCCCCTGCTCCCAAAGGGACTAGAGAGGAAGGAAAGGGAACTAACATTCATTTAACACCCACATACGTACACCATCCTATAGTATCTCATTTAGTCCTAACAATAAGGTAGGCTGAGGGAAGTATCTGAAACTGTGCAGCTGTGTTCAGTAGCCATGTTTCTTGAAGATATGTGACTGTGTGATTGTGAAAATCTTGTGTCTGATGCTCCTTTTATCTAGGGTATGGACAGATGAGAAAAAAAATATGGATAAAAAATAAGCAAATAGGGGGACAAAGATTAAAATAAATTGGGTAGATGGAAATACTAGGGGTCAATCAGAGGGAGGGGTAAAGAGTATGGTATGTATAAGTTTTTCCTTTTTTATTTCGTTTTCTGGAGTGATGCAAATGTTCTAAAAATGATCATGGTGAGGAATACACAATTATGTGATGATATTGTAAGCCATTGATTGTACACCATGTATGGAATGTTTGTATGTTAAGAATGTGTGTATGTTAAGATTTATCCATAAAAATATTTAAAAAAATAAAATAAGATAAAATTGGTTGAAGAATTACTAAAAAAAATAAACAAATAAAATGTTACTCTGTTTAGCTTATTTCTTCTCCTCTTCCTTGTTCTGGACTGCCCTGTCTGATACCACCTCCCCTCCACCCCCCATGTTGGGGAAATTCCTCAATGCACAAATCTAGAAGCAAAAGACGCCAGATACTCACTTTCTCCATCTTGCTTGAGGCCAGGGTGGGGCCAGTCAGCCTCACCCACCTCATGCTCAGGAGTCAGTAGCTGGGGGTGGGGGTGGGAGCAGGTGAATTCTTTCTGGCAGATGTGGGGGAGGTAGTGGCAGCTGGGTCCTAGGTTCAAGGGTGATGGTATTAGGGGAGCCAGCTGAGCGGCCAGGGGTTTGGCAGTGAGTCAGCAGCCTGCTCTGCAGCCTGTTTCTGGGACTGTGTATCTTTCTGGCTGTGGTTCTGGCTGCATAGTAACCTTTTGTTTCTACTTGTTTTCTAGTCATCCTGGCTGGCGCTGCTGTGAGCTATGTGATACCCTTTCACAACATTCCTTTTCGGCTTCAATCAGCCAGAATCAGATTGTGTTGCCTACAACTGAGAATCCTGACTGATGTACTACTCTGTGCGTGACCTTGGGCTGATCCAGAGCTTGTTTTGACTTAGGGCCTTTAAGAGTTCAGGCGTCAGTCTAACGGGTCCTGAGCAGGGAGTCGAATCAGAATCTCAGACACTGCTCAGGATTGCTCATCTCCTCCAACAGTGAGGCTCCACCCTCTGCCCTCATGCCCAGCTCCTTCTTCTCTTAGAATGGGTGTGCTCTCAGGCGGCTCCTTAGCTCCCCTGCCCTTAGCCTCTCCTTGGACCACCACTTCACAGTTTGCCAGATGGACCCAGTATATGTTAATTCCACTTGTTGGATACAAACTCGAATTCTTTTCCCTAAAGCCACTTGAGTCCCCGTGTGAGTGGGCTTCTGGTGTTGCAGTCCACCTACCATTTGTTAATATGGGCTGGGATCCCTGTTACATGCGGTCAGGAAGTGTCCAGGGCAGCCTACCCACCACCTGCAGCCTGTGAATGGAGAGAATCGATAATGGAGCTCACCAGCTGCAGGAGTGCTGGGACCCTCTCAGCCTCCTAGAGGGAGACCTTGCAAGATGGGAATCTGCTGGCTCAGACCCGTGGTTCAGATGCACCGCGCTCCGTCCCTGCAGCCTTCCAGCTCTGCTCTGTGAAGTGCATGGCCTAGCTGTCCCTGAGTGTAGGTGGAATCATGTTTCTTGTGGGCACTGGGGGCTGGCATGCAGCCATGGGCTGTGGAAGGCGGCGTGACACTGAATCCTTCCCTTGTGATGCCAGGCAGTGAAGGCAGAACAGGAAAGACAACCTTCTGCTGCTCCAGGGAGGGCCACAATGACACTCTCCCAACCACGTGCTCTGTCTATGGGGAGGTGAGCCCGTTCATTCCCATCAAACAGACAGACCGACCATCATCTCTCAGCCCCTCTGAAGGGGCAGAGCAGACCCCAGCAGGGACCTGGTTTACTTCTTGTTAACTGTAGCCTGGGTGGGGGCAGGGGAGTCCAGCAAGGCCTCCAAGCTCCTCTCTAAGGGGAGCCCCTGGTCCCCTCCACAACTGCTCACGGTGTCCCCTCCCTGAGGGTCCCCAGTCCAATCTGGGGCATGGGCTTCTTTTCTTCTGAAATTTCCCCTGGAACAAATCCTCCTCACTTCCTTCATTAATGGTTCAATCATGTCAGCTTGAAGTAGTTAGAAATGGCTTTCCTACTGTTCCTAAAAACACCTAGGAAGGGAAAATGAGATATTGGGAAATGGTTTTGGTGTTTTGGGGATGCAAAATTTTTTGATTAGTCAGCTAAATACTTTTACTCCTGTTGGGATTGCAATGATTATAGTTGCTGACGTGAAGCATGCTCGTGTGTCTACGTCTATTCCAACTGTGAACATGTGATGTGCTCAGACGATAAAGCCCAGGAGTCCAATGGATATCATAGCTCATACTATGCCTATGTACCCAAATGGTCTAATCAAAAGAAAGATTCCTTTACTGTAATTGCTCTGATGTCATGTTAAGAAAGACTCTTCCTGTCTCAAGATTATATTAACAGTCTCTGTCTTTCCTTCTGGTAATTCTTTATATTTTTCTCTTGAAGACATTTGGAATTAACACTGGTCCAAAGAGTGAGGTAACAGCCATTTGTACCAGGCCTGACTGTCGAGTTGATCCTTTTGTCACTGATTTGAAATGTCACCTTTGGCATAAAAAACATTCTTACGTATTCTCGGACTTTATTATTTTGTTCCATTGACTTGTTTCTTTGTTTTGGCATCACTTGGTTTGGGAAGATTTGTGAAGTCAAAGCAAACACAACTGATTTTCTTTTCAAAAGAAAAGTCGCCAGCTGCTGATAAGGTGACTGGTGATATTGGGTGGGTGGCCTGGAGGGTGACTGGGCATCCCCAAAGCTCAGTCTTCTGCTGAGAGTCTTCTGCTGTCCAACCATAGTTGCCCAACACAGTCAGTCAGACAGTAAGTGAGAGAAGGCCAGCGCTGGAAAGACCTTTAGAAATCATCTTCAACTCTAACTTCTTTACTTCCAGCCATGGGAACAGAGGGCCAGAGAGGTTAAGTAATGTCACACGTGGAAGGGATGGTAGATCTTGGACAGGAACTCAACAAGCTCTTTTTTCAAGCTCATGGCTTTTTTACGTCTTCCTAGCCCTGCTGCCATCACCTTAATCCAGGCCCCTTTTATCTCTCACCTGACCAGTGACAATCACCTTTGCATTAGCATTCCTCTCTTCAGTCTCCATTTCCTGAGTTAGATTGTGCTATTTCTCTGTTGAAAGTCCTTAGTCAGAGTTTCCCCACTAATGTTGAAACACAGCCTGATCTTTAAGAGTTTTCACATTTCGGACCCCATCTAAGTTATCTCTTGTTTTCCTTTCATATAATTTGCAAGCTCCAACCAGATGGGCAACTTGTCATTTCCGTGTGTTTCCCCATGAAGCCCTAATGCTCTTTCTCTTCCCAGCTCGCCATACAAAACCACAACGACTCTTCAAAGCCTGGTTCAAAGGTTAAGAAAGTTGTTCGTATTACTCTTCCTCTATGGTGCCCAAGCCATCAGGCATCCCTCTGTTTATGGGATTCCATGGAAATGCTGGCATCCCATAAACAGAGGGATGCAACACTCTTTGCCTTATTGTCTGTTTTTTTTTTAAGTGTAAAGTGTGGGCTCCCTGGGGACAGAGATGGTGGCTTTCCCTCCTGCATCTTCCATGGTACCTACTAAGGATCCTGTACAGAGTAGGTGCTAAATAATATATGACACATGAAAAAATGAAACGATTTCTCCTCCCTGCCATTCCCAGAACTTATTACTTCTTCCCATGAGTTAGTTTAGCATTTATTCTTGGATTACTGAGAGAATGACTTCATAAGCTCATGAAAATGATACTGATCAAAAGCAATGGGTTCTCTGCCAGATATACTCAAATGACCAATTCCTGAGCCACCGGTGTTTCAGAGAGCAAGAGTTTATTGCTAAGTGTGAAGCAGGAGCTCAGATTCCTATCAGCCTGAAAATCTGTCTCCCCTAACTGCAGGGACACTGATAGTTTTATAGTATCAAAAAATGGGCAGTTTTCGTGATAAAGAGTGTAGTGTCTCAAGGTTAGAAATGATCTTATCATTGAGCATGTGCAGACTGATTACATGCTTAGTCACAAACTGTATGTAAGAAAACGGTGACCTTAATATGATGATGGGTGTGGTTTTTAGTATTATAATGAGGTCTAGGTCACTTGTAGATTAAGTTTAAGCTGCTGCGCACATCAGATGGGCCAATTTTGGTTAGATCCAGTTCTGTCTAGCAAGACAGTTTTGGAGTTGGTGGGGCTGACTCAAAGCTCTTCATTAATAAACATCAAGGACTATGATCATAAAACTCTAAAGTTGAAAAACAGAATAAGGGGGTACAAGTGAGGATCAGCCACAAGGTTTTTATGATCACAAATAAAGGCTATATAGTTATACAATCATTATTAGAGATCAAGGTAGCTGAATTACAATACAGAAATTTCAGGTATTTCCCTTTGCCTATTCTAATATATTAGAAAGTAAAAAAGAAATGTCTATATAATGATTCAGTAATCATAATCATTTCTTAAATCCTAACTTCTCAGTTATAAAAGCCCTGTGGATGATTTGGGGGAAATTACTAAAAGGAGTTGATTATGCAAAAATGGCAATGCAGCCATATTATTCAAAAAGAGAGAGAAGACATACTCTGAAAACTATTGATATGAAAGTCTAAAGTCCATTTTGGATAAAATTATAAATTGTATTGTTAAAAGTCTAAGTTATGGACACTTAGCAGGAGTCTGTGAAGAATATGTGGTCATGGTTAGCAATTAGCACATCCTATCTTCCTGCCACATTAATGATCTCATTGAATCCTCACAGCAATTCTCTGAAATAGTTTGTACAATTATTATATTCTTTTCATAGATGAGTAAGTTCTTCCAAATTCCACAGCTAACAAGTAGGCTTTGAATCCACTCCTTCTGTTACATCATGCTGCCTTTCACATGGGCATAAGACAGGGCTCAGCGTATGGTAAGTACTTAATTTTAGTCCTCTTTATTCTGTTTCAGTAATGTGATGAGGCAAAATAATTTACCCATGGGCTGCATTAGGAGAACTGCTCTGCCTGGAGCATAGAAGGAGCCAGTTGTGTCCCTGTCCAAGCCAAGCCACCTGCTCCAATGCCACCATCTTTGCTATGTCCCAGCTGACAGATAATGCAGATAATGCTAGTCACCTCCTATTGGTGGTTGTGACACCTAAATGAAGCAATACAGATAAAACTGTAAGCACAGAGTCTGGCATGTAAGGAACTGCTCAACAAATGCTGGTCTCTGCCTCTAGACTCCAAATGTAAAAGGGACTTTCAAAAGTGAAATATGTTTAAATGAGGGTAGATGGAAGAAGAGGAGCATCTTAAAGAATTGCTGCCTGAGGAACATCACTAAGAGATGGTCAGCCTGGAAAACCTAGGCCTTCTGACAGGGGTCTGCCAAATTCCCATGGTCCAACAGCCCCTTCCAACACTGCCTGAGTCCCCAAAGCTTCCTGGAACTCACTTCTTTCCTGGGCATTGGCATAGCTGTTTCTGGACAATGTTAGATAAAACAATGAAAGTCTGGAAGCAACTCATTTGTGATTACTGATTTAATAATTTTTTTCTGTTTTGTTTTGCATGAGCAGGCACTGGGAATCGAACCCAGGTCTCTGGCATGGCAGGCGAGAATTCTGCCTGATTTAATAATGTTTTAAAAGTCTAAGTAAAACAAAACATTGGCATCCAACTAACCAAGACCCAACCTGGAAGGCTTTCTCTTGATGTTGTTTAAGGAACATACACTTTATGTATGTTGATGTGTTTGGGGGGTTTTCCCCTGAAACAGGACTGAGAGTTCCTGTACCTATTCCATGTGGACCTTGTGTTAGTCAGGTTCAGGTACCACTTGGCCAGGTGATGGTGTTCAGTTGTTCTGTTGCTGGACTTAAATCATCAGCATGTGAAATTAATCTATGGCTGATGACATTTGCGGTTGGCTAAGGGGAGTGCCTTCTGCAATTAGTGACATTTTAATTTGATCAGCTGGAGGCATAAAAGGAGATGTCAAAAGAGAGAGAAGCAGCTCAGCACAGCTCAGCTCTGAGCTCAGAACCAACATAGACCAAGATGCTTGGAGATGCAAAAAGGAAATGCCCCAGGGGAAGATGTTTGAAACCAGAAGCTGGGAGAGAAGGCCAGCAGATGTCACCTTGTGCCTTCCCATGTGACAGAAGAACCCAGATTAAAGCCAGCTGCCTTTCCTCTGAGGAACTGTAAATTTGTAACTAAATAAATCCCCTTTATAAAAGCCAATCCATTTATGGTGTATTGCATTCTGATAGCTTTAGCAAACTAAAACAGACCCTTTGCTCTATTCACAGTCATAGAGAACCCCACTTCCCCCCAAGTCCTCTCATTAGGACCAACCCAAGTTGCCAGAGACCTGGGGAAGGAAATGTGGGAAGATTACTCTTCGTCAAGGTGAGCCATGTCTGAGCATGTGACTCATTACAGGACTAATGACATACAAAAACACCAGGAAAGTCATGTGTGCCCCTTCTCTCCATACCACAGCTTCTCACAATTCCTCAGAATACAGAATGAAATGTATTTCCACCCCCTAGAGAAACAGCCATTGCCTATTCATTGTCGAGAGGCTTTCAGCCCAAGAATGACATTTGGGGAGCTCCTATATCTGTACAACTTAGCAGGCACAGAGCTCCATAATGTCATAGGGATCCTCTCCAGCCTATCCTTAATAGATGCACTCACACACCATGCCATTAAACTGCACTTGGTATTTTACAGATAATGGGGTATATCAGTCAGCGATCTCTAGAGAGACAGAACTGACAGGAGATATCTATACATATAAGATTTACAGAAGTATCTCACACACCATAGTGATGCAAGAGTCCAAAATCCACAGGGCAGACCGTGAAGCTGGCAACTCTGATTAATGTTCTCGATGAATTCCACAGTAGGGGATGACTGACTGAAGAAATGAAAATTTTCTCTTCTCCCTTAAAAGTCTTCAACTGATCGGATTGAATCCAACTGATTGCATTCTCTCATTTGTGGAAGACACACTCTTAATTGATCATAGATATGATCAGACACAGATGCAATCAACTGACTGATGACTTAATAAACCAGCCTTCTGGTTTATCAACCAGCCATGAAATGGCCTCAGAGCAACAGCCTGTGAAATTAATCTATTGCTGGAGACAGCTGGGCACCATCACCTGTCCAACTTGATGCTTGAACCTAACCATCACAATCTGCCCCTTGTCAACTTGGCAGCTATACTTATCACTCTATGTATACTTAAACTCTAAATAGAACACAACAACAACAACACGTTCCACCTAACAATGCTCAACTGTCTTGCATGTAACTGGAAATGCACTAAATGTCTCCAGAATTGGGTGTAAATCCTCAGGTAACATTCACTCTAAAACTTGGTATCCTAGAACTTAAATACTATAACATGAACGATGCAACTTATGTCATATGATAGATAGAAAACAAGCTATTTGCTTTATGTTCAGATGCAAACATACTCATAATGAAACAAGGAGGAAATGTTCATAATGTAACAGTCCTCATTTCTGTAACTGGTCACATGGTCATAGTTTATATTTATCACTACCTTCTTCTACCCATTCCATGTTTCCTTTACCCTCAGCAAGCACGTCAGGTGACTGTAGTTCTTTGCCTGGTAGGGTGACCCAAACTGACATTCCTGAAGTTTCTGGGTCCTTGGTAATCTTGCCTGGATTGGGTTGTTGCAGTTTTCCATTGGCTTTAAGCACAGGGCATGGTAATACTAAGAGATGCCCTAAGGGATCTCCTGTATTCCTGGAAAACTCTTCTTTGCCTCCATTGTATAGTTGCAGTCTTACTCTCCTTTGGTAGGATCAATCACCCAAATTAGTACAGTTACCTTCCTTGCCTGTTGATTCAGAGGCATGAGAAGCCCAAAGTGGCCAAATAGCAGTCTTAACTTCCAGTTCAGTGGAATCAATTGCTTTGTCTCCTGATAGGAGCACTTCTCCTTTTGGAACGAAGTCCTGTTGACCAGCAGAGGTTAAGATTTCAAGGACAGTGTTCCAGTTTGCTAGCTGCTGGAATGCAGCACACCAGAGACAGATTGGCTTTTAATAAAAGGGGATTTACTTTGTTAGTTCTTCAGAGGAAAGGCAGCTAACTCTCATCTGAGGTCCTTTCTTACGTGGGAAGACACAGGGTAATCTCTGCTGGCCTTCTCTCCAGGCCTCTGGGTTCCAACAGCTTTCCCCAGGGTGATTCTTTTATGCACCTCCAAAGGCCTGGGCTGAGGTGCAAGTGCCGAGATGAGGTATGCTGAGCTGTTTGGGCTGTGCTACATTGTGCTCTCTCATTTAAGCACCAGCCAATTAAGTCAAACGTCATTCATTGCAGCAGGCACGCCTCCTAGCTGACTGCAGATGTAATTAGCAACAGATGAGGTTCACATACCATTGGCTCATGTCCGCAGCAACAAAACTAGGTGCCTTCACCTGGCCAAGTTGGCAACTGCATTAACTACCACAGACAGGAAGCAAAAATTTTTCTAGTGGATCATTAGGGGTAATAGTGAGTAGTGCACTCCCATTTTTACCTCTGATTCCTGGACCCATGAATCCTGGCCATAGGAAAAACAGGACACTGATTCAGATCACACACAACCTCCTAGAGAACATTGCCACAAGCCTACAAGGTATTGCCACCTAGTTGATGCCATAATTGGGTCTTCAAAAGGCCATTCCACTATTCTATCAACTCAGCTGCCTCTGGATGATGGGGAACATGGTAAGACTAGAGAATTCCTTGAGTGTGTGCCAATTCCTGCACTTCATTTGCTGTGATGTGGGTTCCATGATCAGAAGCAATGCTGTGTGGAATACCATGATGGTGGATAAGGCATTCTGTAAGTCCACAGATGGTAGTTTTGTGGAAGCATTGCATGCAGGGAAGACAAGTCCATATCTGGAGTATGTGTCATTTCCAGTTAGAACAAATCATTGCCCCATCCATGATGGAAATGGTCCAATGTAATCAACCTGCCACCAGCTGATCACCTTGGGAATGATGCCATATAGGGGACTAAGTATGGGTCTTTGCTTCTGGCATATTGGATGCTCAGCAGCGGCTATAGCCAGGTCAGCTTTGATGAGTGGAATTCGTGTTGCTGAGCCCAGGCATATTCTCCATCCCTACCACCACGACCACTTTGTTCACGCCCATTGGGCAATGACAAGAGGGGCTAGAGAAAGATGACTGGTGTCCACAGAACAGGTCATCTAATTTACTTGATTATAAACCTCCCTCTGCTGAAGTCACCCTCTGATGAGCATTCACATGGGATACAAATATCTTCATGTTTTTTGCCCACTCAGAAAGCTCTATCCACATATATCTTCCCCAGACCTCTTTGTTACCGATTTTCTAGTCATGCTTCTTCCAAGTCGCTGACCATCCAGTCAAACCATTAGCAACAGACCATGGGTGAGTACACAAATACACCTCTGGCCAGTTTTCCTTCCAAGCAAGATGAACATCCAGGTGCACTGCTCAAAGTTCTGCCTACTGGGAGGATTTCCCCTCACCACTGTCCTTCAAGGGCATCCCAGAAAGGGGTTGTAGTGCTATAGCTGTCCATTGCCGGCTGGTCCCTGCATATTGTGCAGAATCATCTGTGAAACAGGCCTGAATTTTCTTTTCCTCAGTCAACTGACCCATAAGGAACTCCCCTAGAGGCCATAGCTCTGGGCAGGGAAAGAAAAGGTAATATAGTAGGAGTGGGGCTATAGGCATTTGGGCCATTTCCTCATGTAACTTACTTGTGTCTTCATGACCCACTCAAGCCCTGTCTTGTATATATCATTTCCATTTCATGATGGAGTGCTGCTATGCACACCCAATTTTATGGATTGGTGGGTCAGACAACACCCAGCTCATGATAGGCAACTCAGGTCTCATAGTAACTTGGTGGCCCATGATTAAGCTTTCAGTCTCTAGTAAGGCCCAGTAGCAGGCTAAAAGCTGTTTCTCAAAAGGAGAGTAGTTATCTGCAGATGATGCTAAATCTTTACTCCAAAATCCTAAGGGCTTGCATTATGATTTTCCTATAGGGGCCTGCCAGAGGCTCTAGACAGCATGTCTGTTTGCCACTGACACTTCCAGTACCATTGGATCTGCTGGATCACATGGCCCAAGTGGCAGAGCAGCTTGCTTAGCAGCCTGGACCTCCTGCAGAGCCTGCTCTTGCTCCAGTCCCCACTCAAAACTAGCAGCTTTTCTAGTCAGTAAATGAACTGGAGTAGCATACCCAGATAAGGAATATGCTGTCTCCAAAATCCAAAGTGACCAACTAGACATTGTGCCTCTTTTTTGGTCATAGGTGGGTCCAGATGCAACAGTTTATCTGTTAGAAGGGATATCTTGAAATACTACAAACTACTGTACACCTAGAAATTTCACTGAGGTGGAAGACCTCTCTATTTTTGTTAGATTTATCTCCCTCCACTGATGAATAAATGCCTTACCAATAAGTCTAGAGTAGTTGCTACTTCTTGCTCCTTTGGTTTCAATCAACATGATATCATCAATATAAAGGTCTAATGTGATGTCTTCTGTGAGGGATAATGATCAAGTCTCCTGTGGACAAGATTATTACATAGGACTGGAGAGTTGATATGCCCCTGAGGTAGGACAGTGAAGGTATACTGCTGGCCTTGCCAGTCAAAAGGAAACTGTTTTCTGTGGTCCTGACTGACAGCTATTGAGAAAAAAGCATTTGCCAGCTCAATTACCTACATACCAGGTACCAGGGGATGTGTAATTTGCTCAAGCAGTGATACCACAACTGGAACAGCAGCTGCAATTGAAGTCTGGTATGTATATAATCCACTGTCATCCTCCAAGACCCATTTGTTTTCTGCACAGGCCAAATAAGAAAGTTGAATGGGGTGTGCTGGGAACCACCACCCCTGTATCCTTCAAGTCCTTAAGAGTGGCACTAATCTCTGCAGTCCCTCCAGGATTCCAGTATTGCTTCTGACTTGCTATTTTATCAAGTAGGGTCAGTTCTAGTGGCTTTCACTTAGCCTGTCCTACCATAATAGCCCTCCATGAGTCAGGGAACCAATGTGAGGATTCTGCCATTGCTGAGTATGTCTATTTCAATCATGCATTCCAGAACTGGGAAAATAACCACAGAATGGGCACAGTGACCACTGTGGGATGGACCTGCCCTAAAACCCCATCAATCACCTGGCCTCCACAAGCCCCTACTCTGACTGGTGTACCAGAGTGACATTTGGGGTCTCCTGGAATTAGTGTGTAGTACTCCGTGAAATAGCTGATCATTTCCTTTTGCCCAATGCACAGTTACCCTGGTAAAAGGCCATAGGTCTCCTTGGGGAAGGCTGGGAGGAAAGTGAAGAGTGTAAATTTTTGGCAGTGTAACAGGGTCCTTTCCCAAGGGTACCTGGCCTTCCCCTCATGTAAGGGGCTCTGGGTCTGTAAACTGTCTCAAGTTTGGGAACTGATTAAGGAGCCATGACTCTCTGTTTTTATAGTTCAAGTTAGACGTCTGTTTACTTGACCTAGAACTCTTCTGCTTATACAGCTCAAATAAGAATTTGGTAGACTATTTTACTTCTAGGTACCTTAAGATTTACTAGTCAACACCATAAGTCTCTTATTATTTTGCTTGCTGCTTTGTTTCTGCTGTCCATTATGGTTGCCACATCCACCTTGTCTATGACATTTAACTGTTGCCACGTGGCTTCTGCTAACTCTGGATTTGATCATCCCAATTGTGTTTAAGGATTCTAGCTCAGTAACGGCAGTTTCCATAGTAATAGCTGACCTACAAAGAAGGTCATATACTTATAGCTCTTCAGGGATGATTGAGCTAGACTCACAAATTTATTCCTCAAAGTCCTGGTAGAAGGTACATCCTCTGGACATTCCTGGGGTATGTGAGTAGTTTTCTGTGAAAAATCCACTCTAACATTCCGATCTCTTTAAGCCTTTGGATCCCCTCATCTACATTATATTAGGGAAGTTCTGGCATTTTCACCTCAGGTAATGTCGGTCACCTTTTGATCCATGTTTCAGCCAACCACCCAAGTAATTAATACCCTTTCTAACCCCTCCAGCTACAACACTGAATGCAGAATTTCTGCTTAGTGGGCTCGTATCAGTAAATTAAGCCTGATCCAACTTTATATTCCTTCCACCGTTATCCCACACCCTTAATATTCATTCCCACACATATTCTTCTTATTTCAGTCTATATAAATTAGAAAACTCAAGCAGTTCTTTTGGAGTATAGCATATCTTCTCATGGGTCATACTTTGTACCTCACCTTTCGGGACCTGTTAGGACTTAAATCTATTTATAGATCTTGGAGAAAAAAGAGGTGGTGGGGTGAATCATGAAAAAAATTAGAAGTGTCTTACTTAAAAAAAAACATTTTTAGTTTGATTAAATTGAATAAATACTTTCATTCTACTAATGCAATCTTTTTAAAAATATATTTTTATTGAGATATCTTTATATACATACAGTCCATGCGTAGTATACAGTCAATGGCTCACAGTATCATCATACAGTTGTATATTCACCACCATAGTCATTTTTAGAACATCTGCATTGCTCTAGAGGTTCTCTGGGGGTAACTCTTAGACACCATTATAAGTAGACTTAGCTTCTCCTTTGCAGGACTAAGTTTCATAAGGGCAAGCTCCAAGACTGAGGGCTCAGCCTATTGAATTGGTTGTCCCCACTACTTGCAAGAATATCAGGAATTCCCTAGTTAGGGGTGGTGAATATTTCCTCTTTTCTTTCTCAAGGGGACTTTGCAAATACTTTTTTATTCTCTGCCTAAATTACTCTGGGATGTATCAGGGCATCACACTAACCTGGACAAACCAACAAGCTCTCATACTCTATTCATTGTAATTATGGTGTTCAACTAAACTGACCATATGAGTTAAATTAAATAATGCACTACCCAAAATATAAATTTTTGCACCAAATAAACATCTCTTTCTTTAGTCTCACACAGAAGTTGAAGTTTCAAAATATGGGCCTAGCATCCTTTACCCTGTATTCTGGTCAACTGTAGTCCTATCTAGATCCACTTCATTCATATCTCTAGTTGAAGTCTGATCACTTTTTCACCTTTTTTTTAACAGCTGCTTTATGGAGTAATGCTGACTTTCATAGCTTCAGAGCTCTAACTCTTTGAGTTTCAGGTGTCATTTAATTCCCGAAGTTTCAGGGAACGACTAAGTATCTCAGAATTTGAAATAACATTACAACTTCTGAATATATGCGACTGCTGTAAGAGTTTACAATCTGGGCCCCTTTACAATAGGCCCCAACCTGAAAACCCATCTCTCAACTTCAATATTCCAAGTTTGTATGTTATAGTTAGTCCATATGAGTGAAAATATTAGTCTTTTTGTTTCTGACATTTCATTCAGCATACAGCCCTTAAACTTATTCACCTAGTTGCAGGCCTTACAGCTTCATTCCTTCTTGTTGCTACTCAAGTCCATTACATGTATATACCATAGTTCCCCCTTCCATTCCTTAGTGGCTGTGCCCTTAGGCTACCTCCATCCGTTGTGAATCGTGAACACTGCCACCATAAACACTAGTGTGCAAATGTCTATTCTCAGTTCCTCCAATTTTATACTTAGCAATGGGGTTGCAGGATTATATGGCAACCCCACACCTAGCCTCCTGTGGAACCTGCCCTCCAGAGAGGCTGCACCTTTCAGCTTCCCTACCAACAGCGAATAGGTACATCTCTTTCTCCACACTCTCAGTAACACTTGTTTCTCTCTGTTCACTCTTTTTTTTATTGTATGCTGTATGGTGGGAGTCACATTTCATTCTTTTTCCATGTGAATATCCTGTTATTGCAGCACCATTTTGTTGAATTTTTTTGTAAGCTTGTTTTTTTGTTGCTTTGTTTTTTGAGGAAGTACATGGGCTGGGAATTCAACCCAGGTCTCCCACATGGCAGGCAAAAATTCTACCTCTGAACTACCCTCGCACCCCCTCTCTGTTCACTTTTAAACAGTTTTATTTGCATATCATTCAATCCAACCCAAGTAAAAAAATCAGTGTTTCTTGGTATAGTCACATAGCCATGGTTTCACCACACAATCTATATGAAGACATTTTCTTTTCTTCTGCTATTAATGCAGTCTTGCTAATAACAGCAGCCTAGTACAAATTTCACACAAATGTTGCAGTATGATACGAGTCCTTCTGAATGAATTAAACCTTAACACAAGCCTCCATACCTCTGGCAGCCCCCTAGCCAGAACACCCAACTTTCCTCCCACCCCATGTCAGACACCGGAACTTCAGCATAGAGATCAGAAATATCTTTCAAGCTAATTACCTCGGTTCTGAGCTTTCAAGCCAGTTACCTCAGGACATTCCATTGCAATTTCATCAGGGGAAACAGGATTAATTTCTCCAGGTAGGGGAGTGAGGGCTGTTTCCCCAAGGGAGGTGGTTACAGGTTTAGCAGGCACTGATGGTTAATCTCCTTAGGTGAAGTTTGGATGGCAGACTCCTCAGGGCAGATTGGAGGTGGGGCAGCTGTTTCCTTGGGACAGACCATCACAGGTCCATCTAGCAAAGACTCAGCAGAATCCAGGACCTTCATGTCCTCACTGCCATCATTATCAATCCATATGTCCTCATTCCAAATTTTAGGATCCCATTGTTTTCCACTTAGAGCTCTGACTTTAAAAGTGGACACCCTCTAAGTTTGAGATTTAGTTTATATTATGAATCTCCTACTTGCATAATGAGACTTGGTCCAGTTGGCAGAGAAATCTCAAGTCTGTGAACACAGGAAATGAGATTTTCTTTCAGGGCACACATAGAAACTTTTACATCTTTCACATGGCATTTAAGGTGCAAATTTGAAGCCTTCAGATCAACCTTTTCTCTGATGACTGTAACCAGTGTATCTAAGAACAGCCAGCCAACACCATTATCTCTCAACACCACAAACTTCTGTTAAGGTGTCAAATATATTGCCCCCCAGAACCTTGCCTCATATAAGAGTATGATTAGGAGAATCAAATGGTGATATTGGCATATCTGCATTGCCAACTCATGCCATGGACCGTCAGTGCCATCTTGATTATTGGAAATAGTGCCTTTGAGTCTAATCAGAGTAGAAATCCAATTGTAAAAACCCACTCTAAAGATTCTCTTTCTCAAGAACCACCCCTGGTACCAAGCTGTATCAGGAAAAGAGCCAACAAGAGATACCTGTAAATATGAGATTTATAAAAGGGCCTCATGCAGCTGTGGGGATGCAAAAGTCTAAAATCCATAGGGCAGGCTGCAAAGCTGGTAACTCTGATGAAGTTTCTTGATGAATACCACAGCAGAGGCTGGATGGCTGAAGAAGAAATGAAAATTCTCTCTTCTCCTGTAAGTCTCCAACTGATTAGATTAAAACCAAACTGACTACATTCTTTCATTTGTGGAGGGCATACCCTTAGTTGATCTTAGTTGTTACCAGACACAGATGCAATCTGGTGACTTAATAAACCAGCCTTCTGGTTTACCAACCAGCCATGATATGTCCTCACAGCAACAGGGCACCATTACATGGCCAAGTTGACATTTGAGCCTAGCCATCACCAGGGCTTCTTGCATGACACAGCCTAATATCCTTATTGCCAAAAAGTGAGAGGTGGGTCCATTATATCCTTATCATGAATTAGTTGTCCTTCCTTCTGGAGATCCCCTCCCCTAAAAAGCTTACTGAAGGTATCTATGCTGAATTAACTGTCTTCATATTAAGAACCCACTGATTGATTGTGGTGAGATTCTGCTTAGAGTAGAGGAGATAATCACCTTCCATGTTCCCTCCCTCTTTCCTTCCCCAGGCCAGGCACAGTCCCTGACCAGGGAAATCCTGTGTGACCTAAGTGACTCCTGCAAATTAAGTGGTAGATATAATATTGGAAAGAGCACTAGATTAAGGGTCTGTGATGTTTTAAGACCCAGCTCCACCACTGACAAGTTGGGTGACTCTGCTAAATCACAATTTCTCTGAGATTAAACTTATCATCCACTAAAAGGAGCATCCTGCCTATCTCATCAGATTGTTGTGGCTTTCAAAAGTGGAGGGAAAAAAAAAACATAAAAATGCTTCATAAAGTGTGGACTATCATAAAATGTTATTTATTTCCAATAAATGACCCCTGGATTGTAAAGCAGACTGCATGAGAAATCTGTTTGGGCATTAAGAGCTGCAAGGTTTCAACTTAGAACACTGAAAATAAAAATGCTATCCCTCAGCTCCTCTGAGTCTTGTGAAAGCCCCAAATTCTGACTGCTCCTTTGTCTATTAGTAAAATAAGAGTAAAGAAAATAGTGATTTAATAACTGTATTTTTTCTCTATAGAAACAGAACTGTGATGGTCAAGTTCTGGTGTCAACTTGGCCAAGTGATTATGCCCAGCTGTTTAGTTAGGCAAGTACTGGCCTGACCATTTTTGCAAGGATATTTCATGGCTGGTTGATAAGCCAGAAGGCTGATGTATTAAATCATCAGTTAGTTGACTGCATCTGTGGCTGATTACATCCATGATCAGCTAAGGTTTGTCTCCCACAACAATATAATTCAACCAGCTTAAGGTTTTTAAGGAAGAAGAGAGACTTTTTCACTGCTTCTTCAGCCAGTGAGCCTCTCCTGTGGAGTTCATCCAGTCTCTTCAATGGAACTGCCAGCTTCACAGCCTGCCCTATGAATTTTGGACTCTTCCATTCCTACGGTTGTGTGAGACACCTTTATAAATCTCATATTTACAGATCTCTCCTGTTGGTTCTGTTTCTCTAGAGAACTCTGACTAACATAAGAACCAACAGGAGAGATCTGTAAATATGAGATTTATAAAAGTATCTCATGCAACTGTGGGGAATTAAGAGTCCAAAATCTGTAGGGCAGGCCATGAGCTCATAGCTCCAATGAAGGTCCTCAATGAACTCCTCAGGAGAGGCTGGCCAGTGGAAGCAGAAAAAGAGATTCTCTCTTCTGACTTCTCCTTAAAAATATTTGGGTGATTAGATTAAGCATCACTCATTGCAGAAGACACTACTTTTAGGCAACTGCAGATGTAATCAGCCATGGATACAACCAATGTACTTATGATTTGTCCGTGAAATGTCCTCACAGCCACAGATAGGCCAGTGCTTGCTTGACTAAACAACTGGGCACCATCACCTGGCCAAGTTGACACCTGAAGCCAACCATCATAATAACCATAATGATAACACTAGTAGTGGATTTCATTGAGTGCTTTTTATATGATGTCACTGTTTCAAGTACTTCACATGTGTTTAATTCATTTATTCTCCTATTTTTATGCTTTGCTGGCACCAACTAGTACAGGCATGGGAAAGCAATTATTAATGATTCAGGAATTTTCTTTGCCAGTGGTTAACCCATTCATAACTGCAAATCAACCATGGAGGGAGTATTTATACCAGAGAAATTGGCCAATGCTACAAATCAGGGGTATTTATTTATTCATTTACTTGTGGACCTATGTAACCAAGAATTAGATATTCTCCTTTTTTTTTTTACAGATGGGGAAATTGAGGTCCAGAGATTAGATACATACAATCATATTTATTCAGTGTTGAAACATTCAGCATGGGCTGCTTTGTCTTCTTTTTAAAATCTCCCATTGACTTTCTATTTTTGCCCACATTCATTTCATTAAAAATACCAGCAAAAATCCATTCTTCATATTTCCTGTGGACCACACACTTATACAAGGAGCCTTAGTTTCCTGGTCTCTAGCCTCAACAGCTTAATGGGAAGACAAATATGTAAGCAAGGGGCTCTCAATCCTGGCTGCACATCTGAATCGCTTATGGAACTTGCTCCTTTCTAGTCCTTTATTGATATGATTTAATTATCAGCAGCTCTTAGGCCCAGAGAGGACAGTGACTTGCTTAGAGTCATACAGTGAATTATTGCCAAATCAGGGCTAGAACGAAGGGTTTTTAATTTGAATTCAAATTTTTTCCACTACCCCCACCAATCTATTCATAAATAGTTAATGCTTTAGTACTTTGGACATAGGAATTGTTCAAATCGCTGCATATGTAAAAAGCAAACTTCATGCATTAATCTTCCAAGGTTATTTACTCCTTAGGAAAAATGTTGTTTCTATGGAAAAGTCCGAAGTGAAAGGTGTAGCAATCTGCATGGTTTGTTCAGTTTACCAAGCTTTCAAGATTGCCTGTCAAAAATTACATCAATGGAGCACATGCGATGTTTAGGGCTGTGAAACTTTTCTATATGACACTTTCATAGTGGATACATGACATCATATATTTGTCAAAACTCATAGAACTGTACAACAAAAAGAGTGAACTCTTATATAAACTATTGGTTATAATAATGTGTCAATATTGCTTCATAGATAACAGACGTACCACACTAATTCAAGATGTTAATCAGAGGAAACTGCGTTTGTGCGTGTGTGGGGTGGGAGGGGGTGATGGTGGTGGAAGGGATGGGAGTATATGGGAACTCTCTGTATTTTCTGTGCGATTTTTGTGTAAACCTATAACTGCTCTAAAGAAAGAAGTCTATTTTAAAATTACCTGAGGAGCACTGAAAATTACCAGAAAGACGACAATACACCGCAAATGAGTGCCAGAGCCAAGGAGTGATCTCCAGCCCAGGGCTCCTCCCATATGGCCCTGTGCTCCTGGGGCCATCCCTCCTCACCCCAGAACCTTCAGCTTCCTCCTATGGCTGTTTTTGCCCTGTTTTCACTTCTCAAATATTTAAGGACTAGAAGACACAGGTCCTGGCACTTAGTTGGTCTCAGCAAATATTTCTTGTATGAATAAATAAACAAATGAATGAGTTCCTCACAATTCTTGGGCTACAGGGATGAACAAGGCATAGTCTCAGCCCTCAAAATGCCTACACTGCAAGGCCCAGTGGGAGGCATTGTGGTGTGAGGGAAAAACAAGCCATGGCAGTGAGACACATTTGCACCAGAAACCTGGCTCTACCTGGATCTGGGCAAAGGGCTTAACTGGTCTGAGCCTTAACTGCCTCATTTGTCAAATGAAGATATTAAGGCCTGCAGCACACAGCTGTGGAGAGGGTGAAATGACATGACACACACAGAGTCATTTGGGAACTTGCCCAGCACCCAGTAGGCCCACGATAGTACCATTCATGCCTATCATTCCATTCAGAGGGGAAAACAAAAGCGCCAAGAGGACAGTGGTCTAAAGTCGAAGCTTCATGTTCAGTGCCTGTTTCTTTTAAGGAGAAATCAAAATCATTCCTTGTGACAGCCTTTGAGACTCCTTTTCCTCACTCTGTGCCACCTCTGCTCCCAGCCAAGACGTGTCGGGGCTGCATAGCTACAGCCCTGCTTATTGTCGAGATATTCTAAATGGCTCAGAGATGCTAAGATGTTCCCAGATATCCACGGGATGCTACTGGCTTAGACTTACCTGCTAAATCTCTCTCCCGTGGAACTGTCTAGCATATTTTCTTACCCAAAGTAACTTCTCGCAAAGATTTGTTAGACAATTATCTTTTTCATGACTACACATACACTGCGCCCTCATTTCCCTCCCAGGAATGCACTCCTCTAAAATAAAAACTCCAAATTTAATGCACAGTCATTGTTGGGGTTTCTTTTAGTGATTTACAACTGCTAGTGTGGTTAAATAAGTATTTTGCCTGTTGGTCCCCTCTTCCAACACGCACATACTATTCATTATTATCGTACTCTGTTTTCTTTTGCCACGACTGCTGTGAGGCCAACCACAGTTTCTAAATATGTATTTATGGGTCCATGGTGTGTTTTCTAATACCAGATTTGTAAGCTTCTCAAGGGCAGAGGCCCTGTCTGTTTTACTCACTGATGAATCTCCAGAGCTGAGCACAGAGGGGATACATGATGAATGAATGAAAAGGTGATCTAGTTTGGCTTAGAAGTGAATGACGGTACACTTCCTGCAGTACTTGTTCTGAGCTAGGTAGAATAGTAGGTGTCCAGAGGCCCTGGTCTGCACAGGGGGGCAGATGGGTGAGCTCATATGGTGGGGTCCAGTTGATTGTAACAGATGTGGTGAACTGTCCTCCAAGGGGACACTCTGCAGGGGCTGTGTGAGATGGTCTCTTAGGGCGCAAGAAAGAAATATTAGCTCTTCTGTTTGTATTGATTTTTACCTGAAGAAAGAAAGAAAGAGAGAGAGAGAGAGAGGAAGGAACGAAGGAAAGAAAGAAAGCTTCTCTGATATAGTAAATTTATTAATTGGACCAATCTTGGTAGGGTACAGGCAGGAAATACCTTCACTTTTTTTCTCACTGCTGCCTTCAAACTTTTAAAAAAATTTTTATAAAATTTCTTTTCCACATCCTTGATGACATCTCAAACAGGTAGCACAAACTTCTGGTCACTTTTAAGTATAAGAATGGTCTCATTATCTTAAAATTTCAGTCTAGTCTAAATCAAAACTTCAGGCACATCCAATTCCACACTTTTTCTCTCCCCCATCTCAGGCCTAACCTGCCGACAACCTGCAGGAGGAAAGGAGGGAGAGAGGTCTGTTCTTTCACGCCTGCTCTACTTGCTCTCCACATCTCCGCTCCCCTCTGTTGCCAGCTCTTCCAGGGTTGGGGGCAGGAGAAGTGACATTAGAGGAATGAATATGCTGGGTTTTTGGGGGGGAGATGGGCTGAATCCTGCACGGCATTCTACCACTGAAGTGCTTGTGCACCCTTTAATGTGCTGTTTTAACCTGGCTAGCACGCCTTCTGTTGTGGTAGGCTTCCACCAAACTGTTCAAGGGACATATTCGTGTGTTATTTGGAGACGTCCTCCTTGGAGATCTTTACACTATACCCATGGTCTCTGCTACTAACAATGCACTTTCTGACTGATCTCGGACCAAACCCCTTGCTTAGCTTCTGCTCCTGTTCCTGGCTGTATACCTCCACCTTTTACCCTTAGACTCTCGTCAGTCTTTTAGAACTGAGAATTTTCTGGATCATCCCCTTGGCCCTTGGGAATGCATGCAGCTTTGCCTAGCCAATCTGTATCAGTGCAGGATGCTCTGAATGTGGTGGGGTCCAGTAGACTGACTCCTTACAGACCCTGGGATGCTTGCTGTGTTATCTAACACCCCACTGAGATAAGCTACCTTCTGTAGCTCAGCAAGCCATAGGCCAGGGAGGAGTTGCATAACTCCCTTTCTTGCAGACACTCCCCATCTTTTTGTGTCATTCTCTTAAAGCCCCCTCCCTTTGCTTGGAGTAAGGTAAGTGCCTCTTCTTCTCCCTTCTTTACTGGGAGCAGAGGAGAAAGCAAAAGATCCCCTTCCCAGATTTCAGGGAACTTCTTTGAAATTTCTAGGCTTCACTTATCTAGGCTGGGGGTTTAATGAACTCTGAAAGAGTCTTGCTGTTGTAATAAGTTCCACATGGACATGTTTGCTTTTTCTTTCTTTCTTTCTTCCTTCCATAGCAGTTTTATTAGGATATAAATTCGTCTACCATACAATTCACCCATTTATATTATAAATTCAATGGTATCGAATTTGTATCTGAATGGAGTATATTCACTGACTTATGCAATTATCACCACAATCAATTTTAGAATATTTTCATCATTCCAAAACAAAAACTTGTATCTGTTAGCGATCACTACTTATGCTGATTTGAAATTATTATATACTCCAGAAAAGTTATGTTCTTCTAATCCAATCTTGTGTGGGCAGACCTGTTATGGGTGGGAACTTTTGATTAGGTTATTACCATGGAGATGTGACCCAACCAGTTCAAGGTGGGTCTTAATCCACTTACTGGAGCCCTTTAAGAGAGCTCACAGAGAGAGAGAGAGAGCTTAAACAGAAAAGCCCTGGGAGATGCTAAGCAAAGACCCACAGAAACTGAAAGAGCCAGAACCTAGAGATGGCGAAGGTAAGCTAAGAGATGAAATCCAGAGTTTGCCTCAAGTTAAGAGAGGAACTGCAGACACTTAGAGAGATAAACAGCCAGTGATGCTAAGAGAAGACCCACAGGACACTGAGAGAGCCACCAGAATCAGAAGCAAAAAGCAATGGAACTGGGAGCAAGGACCAGCAGATGCTGGCCACGTGCCTTTGTAGCTGACAGTGGTGTGCTAGATGCTGATGGCCTTTCTTCAGAGTCCAGGTATCATCCTGTTGAATTCTTTTTTTTTTTTTTGACATGGGCAGGCACCGGGAATTGAACTCAGGTCTCTGGCGTGGCAGGCGAGAACTCCGCCTGCTGAGCCACCATGACCCACCCATCCTATTGAAATCTTAATTGGGGCATTTGCATGATCTTGAAACTGTGAATTTGTAACAATAAATCCCTTGAAAAAGCCAACCCAGTTCTGCTATATTGCATTCCAGCAGCTTTAGCAAAGCAGAACACTCCTCATTTTCCCCCCACCCTCACAGTGTTTTCCCACTATTAATCTATTTTCTGTTGCTATAGATTTGTTTATTCTGGACATTTCATATAAATGGAATTAAACAATATGTGACCTTTTGTGTCTGGCTTCTTTTACTCAGCATTATGTTTTCAAGGTTCATCAATGTTGTAGCATGTATTCCTTTTTATGGTTGGGTAATATTCCATTGTATGAATATACCACATTTTGTTTATTAATTCATCATTTGATGGACATTTGTTTCCATAAGCAGCCTTTCTTTTTAAGAATTTGGGGGTCTTTTTTTTTTTTTTTTTTTCCATTTCTGAATTTTTACAATCAGTCCTTTTGCACAATCTGTTTCCCTCAGGTTCAATTACCTAATCTCTACCCTATTTCTATCTCCTGATAACCTCTGTTCTTAATTGAAATTCTCCAAGTTCACTCATTAATGTTAGTTCATATCAGTGAGACCATGCAGTATTTGTCCTTCTGTTTCTGGCTAACCTCACTCAGCACAATGTCCTCAAGTTCCATCCATGTTGTTACATGCTTCATGACTTTATTCTGTCATAGAGCTACATAATATTCCATCGTATGTATATACCACAGCTTGCTTAGCCATTCATTTGTTGATGGACATTTGGGCTGCTTTCATCTCTTGGTAATTGTAAATTGGGGGTCTTTATTCCACATTGCCTTTTTTTTGTATATAATTGGTAAATAAATAAATAAAACGTGTTGGGAAGGAATGCTCAAAACTTTTTACTGATGGGGTTCTCATTCATAAGACCTTGGAAATTACTGGTCTAAAGAGCTATCGTAGAAAGCCATGTGGCATGAAGAAATAAACATGGTAAAAATATTTTGGAAAGCATAAAACTATTTCGGAGTTAATCAATGATTCAATGCTACAGAAATGTAACCATCAGATGTCATGAGAATGTTTATGATTTGAAATTAAGAGTACAGAGTAGACTGGTTTTGACAGTTTGATGATAACTCCAGAATAAATGTTCACTCCTTTGAGAGAGATATGATTTTTAAATATTTCTGAGGTTGATTTAAAAAGGTGATCACGTTTTGCTGCAGATTTCAGGCCACTAAACCACGCAGACTTTAGGCATGACTTGTTTAACTTCATTTAGCTTAAAAACAAATGCAGTGATGTAATAGATGATCTTTGATGGGAATTAAAGTATAAAACATAATGATCAAGCCAAATGGAGAATCCCTGTACACAATCCTCACCTAGGAAAGAGTAGCCCCAAAGGCAAAGGGCCAAGGCAAATGTCTTCCTAAGTCAGAGTACAAAGCAATCAATATTTAAAAACAAGACTGTTCTAGTTTGCTAGCTGCCAGAATGCAACACACCAGAGACG
>PVIY010012139.1:27269-63015 GCA_004026745.1 Myrmecophaga tridactyla
GGATTTATTTTGTTAGTTCTTCAGAGGAAAGGCAGCTAACTTTCCACTGAGGTTCTTTCTTACGTGGGAAGGCACAGGATGGTCTCTGCTGGCCTTCTCTCCAGGCCCCTGGGTTCCAACAACTTTCCCCGGGGTGACTTCTTTCTGCATCTCCAAAGGCCTGGGCTGAGCTGCGAGTGCTGAGATGAGGAATGCCGAGCTGCTTAGGCCATGCTGCGTTGCACTCTCTCATTTAAGCACCAGCCAATTAAGTCAAATGTCCTTCATTGCAGCAGGCATGCCTCCTAGCTGACTGCAGATGTAATCAGCAACAGGTGAGGTTCACGTACCATTGGCTCATGTCTGTAGCAACAAAACTAGGTACACTCACCTGGCCAAGTTGACAACTGAATCTAACTGAATCTAACTACCACAAAGACCAACTCATTTCTGGAAATATCTGCTTAACCGTATAAAATATTGTGAATTAAATGTTACAATCTAAGTGAAAGAATCTTGAAAAGTAGAATGTTGATCTTCTCACCTCCTAACAGAGGACTTGGTAAAATATGGGTACTTCATATATATGTGTAGACTGAAAAAATAGCAGTGTACCAAGGAGGCACATGCTGGAATTGACAAGGTCTTACGTGCTGGGTGTAGATCAAACCATTTTAGTCACATCATGCCCAAAAAATACATACTCTGATCCTGAAAATCACAAGGTAGTTGACATTTACAGTATTCTTAAAATGCAAATAAACCATTGGCATTTCCATATACAGAAGCCAAATTCCAGGGAACTTATTTTCAATCTAGGTGTTCCAGCATCAGCAGGAGCATTAACTGCTGTTGCTGCTAAGAAGTGCCAAAGGATGTAGAGTAGGACGCTCCAGCAATCAATCTCTCTACCAGAACAAGTCTTAAGCAGGCAGGAATGGCCTGAATCAACTATTTTGAAACCCCCCACCATTGATTAGAATACTAATCAACATCCAGGGAAGAGCAGGAGGAAGAGGCTGGTAAACTGTGTTAAGTACCTGTAAATTTTGTATAGTGGTTACCATCTCCAATCCCCTAGTCTTGTGGCTGGCAGCAGTGAGATATTCAAATCTAGTCCCTGATGTAGGGTGGGACATAAAGACCTAGTTCCCCAAGAACTGGGAGGGTATGGTCTGATTGCTCATCACTGCTTTTGATCAGCTACTTCAGAATCCTGGGAGGGTGGCCATTGTTCCAATCCATCCCTACACAAAGCCAGCAGAGGAGACTTGAAGATAGTACACATCCTCAGAGCTGCAGAGGACAGTAGAAGGGCTGCATTTGCTGGCAGGTGCAAGTCAAGAAAGTGCAGCAATGGGGAGCTGTGGGTGAAACTCTTGGTGCCCTACCTGGTTCCTCCCTTACACCCTTCTCAGGGCAATTTGGAACTGGTCAGTGTCCCTTTGGGGACCCTACCTTTTTTCTGGCTTACAAAGACTGACTTGGGAAGCTCCTCTCTGACATGCTCCCCACCCCCTTCCAGAATTTACCCTCCAGACAAAATCAGCTAGAGACAGCAAAAGCAGAGTAAGAAACAATCGAGTCAGGTAGCCTAGGACAAAGGTTTATTATCTGCTTTAAGTCCTGCAATGAAACACTCAGGAGAGGGAGAAGGTCTATTTCCTGGGGAGTAGTGGAGACATTCAAATTCCTGTAAACAGGGGGAACTCCTAGGGCCACCAGCAAGCATAAACACAGATCAAGACACAGGCCCAGAGAAGATGGAAGACCCTGCACATTGCATTCACCTTGGGTCAACCTTCCTGTCAGGAGGGCTGAACTTTAAAGAAGAGCATCAGTAAATGCAAAGCCAATTTGCAAAGACCATGAAAGGTGTTTTTTGCTTAGATTTGCTTAGTTTTGATAGTTCCGAACACTCAGGAAAATCCTGTCATAGTACTAGCTGGATACAAAGTTAAGACACACACATCATGGGAAATAAATCCCAGAGTTAACATTTTAAATACTAAAATGTTCAGTGTGCAAGAAAAGATTACAAAGACAAATAAACAGGAAATGATGGTCCATCCAAAAGAAGAGGATAAAAATCCAGAAAACATCAATGAAGAAAACCAGAATGTGGACATATTGGAAAAGACTTAACCAAAAAAGATCTTCAGTATACTCAAGAAGGTGAAGGAAAATACAGGGAAAGAACTAAAGGATATCAGGAAAATAATGAAAGAACAATATGAGAATCTCAATAAAGAGAAATAAAGTTTTAAAAAGAACCAACAGAACTACTGGTGTTGAAGACCATAATAACTGTAATGAAAAATTCTCAGGAGTCTTTCAACAGCTGATTGGAGCTGGCAGAAGAAAGAATCAGTGAACTCAAAGATAAGGCAATGGAAATGAGTCAGGCTGAGGAGCAGAAAGAAAAAGAATTAAGAATGAGAGGAAAGAATAATGAGACCTATGGAACATCATCCAGGATTCCAATATACATATTATGGGGGTCCCAGAAGGAGAAGAAAGAGAAAAGGGTAGAAGGAATATTCAAAGAAATAATAGAAAACTTCCCAAAGTTGGTAGAAAGACATGGATATGCACATCTAGGAAGCTCAGAGAGCACTGAACAGGATAATCTTGAAGAGTTGTATGTCCCAATACAAACTGGTTAAACTGTCAATTGCAAATAATAAGCAGAAAGTTCTGAAAACTGTAAGAAAAAAGCAAGGTCTTATGTAAAAGGGAGTACCAATTAAATTAAGTGCTGATTTCTTATCAGAAACCATGGAGGCAAGAAAGTAATGGGTTGAAATACTTAAAGTACTGAGAGAAAGCAATTGCCAAAGCCATCTTGAAAAAGAACAAAGTTGGAAGGCTCACACTTCCCTACCTTAAAACTTATTACAACGCCTCAGTAATCCAAACAAAATGGTACTGCCATAAGGGCAGACATATAGACCCATGGAATCAAATTGAGAGTTAAAAAATCACCCTCACATTTATGGCCAACTGATTTTTAACAAGGTGACTATTTTAGTTTGCTAGCTGCCATAGCACGATATACCAGAAACAGAATGGCTTTTTAAAGGGGGAATTTATTAAGTTGCAAGTTCACAATTCTAAGGCTATGAAATATCCCAATTAAAGCAAATCTATAAAAATGTTCAAATTAAGGCACCAAAAAGAGGTTTCCTTCACTCAAGAAAGGCCAATGAAGTTCAGGGTTTCTCTCTCAATGGAAAGGCACATGACAAACATGTCAATGTCTGTTAGCTTTCTCTCCAGGCTTCTTGTTTCATGAAGATCCCCCAGGGGCATTTTCATCTCCAAAGGTCTCTGGCTGTGTAGGCTCTCGTGGTTCTCTTAGCTGTCTCGTAACTCTAAAAAGGTACTTTCTCCAAAATGCTTCCACTTTTAAAGGATTCCTGTCAAAGCCCATCTGGAATGGGTGGAGTCACATCTCCCTCTAATCAAAAGTTAATACTCATTATTGGATGAGTCACATCTCCATGGAAACAATCAAAATCTCCCAGCCGGCAATACTGAATGAGGATTAAAGGACATGGCTTTTCTGGGGTCCACCACAGATTCAAAGCACAGTAACATTGACCACTCAGCTGGGAAGGAATAGTCTCTTCAACAAATTGTGCTAGGAAAACTGGATCTCTATAGGACAAAGAATGGAGGTAGATAGACCCTTTCCTCACACCATATACAAAAATCAACTCAAAATGGATCAAAGACCTAATTATAAAAGCTAGAACTCTAAAACTCCTAGAAGAAAACACAGGAAAGCACCATCAAGACCTGATATTAGACATTGTAGTTTTAGACTTTACACCCTTAGTACAAGAAACAAAAGAAAAAATAATAAATGGGATCTCATCAAAATGAAAAACTTTTCTTTCTCAAAGGTCTTTATTATGAAAGCGAAATGGCCACCTAGACAATGGGAGAAAATATTCGGGAACCATATATCAGATAAGAGTTTACAGAATATATAAAGAAATCCTACAGCTCAACAATAAAAAGACAAACATCCTATTTTAAAATGGGCAAAAGAATCGAATAGACAGTTTCGATTCCATGCACTTCCCAAACAAACAAACAAACAGAAAGCCAAAACAAAAGAAAAGTCAACAAATGGAGCTGCAAAAAGGAGATACTCACATGGAAAAAGAATGAAATGCAACTCCTGCCACAGAGCATACCAAAAAAAAAAAAAAAAAAAAAAAAAAAAAAAAAAAAAAAAAAAAAAAAAAAAAAAAAAAAAAAAAAAAAAAAAAAAAAAAAAAAAAAAAAAAAAAAAAAAAAAAAAAAAAAAAAAAAAAAAAAAAAAAAAAAGACCAGATGGATTAGGCAAAAGAAGAAATAAAGGATAAAAAATAAAAAGACTTGAATAGACATTTTTCCAAAGAAGATATACAGATGGCCAAAAAGCATATGAAAAGAGGCCTGATGTCATCAGTCATTAAGAAAATGTAAATCAAAACTATAATTAGAGACCATTTCATACACTCTAGAACGACTACTTTAAAAAAATGGAAAATTAAGTATTAGAAAAGTTGTGGAGAAACAGAACACTCATTCATTGTTGGTGGGAACTTAAAATGGTATAGCCACAGTGGAAGCCAGTTTGGTACTTTCTCAGAAATTTAAATATACAATTACCATAGGACCCAGCAATCTCACTTCTAGTTATATACCCAAAAGAATTGAAAGCAGACACTCCAACACATATTTCAGACAAATATTCATAGCGGCATTTTTTCACAATTGCTAACAGATAGAAGCAAACAAGTTCTAATCAACCAATGAGTGGATAGACAAAATTTGGTATACACATACAATGGAATATTATTCAGCTAGAAAAAGGAGTGAAGTTCTGATACATGTGACAACATAGATGAACTTTGAAGACATCATGTTGAGTGAAAAGAGCCAGACACAAAGGGACAAATATTGTATGATCCTCTGATAGGAAATAATTAAAAAAGAAAACTCATAGAGTCAGAATCTAGAATGTAGTTTACAAGAGGATGGGGTGAAGACAGAGAATAGGGAGTTAATACTTAAAATGTGCAGAGTTTCTATTTGGGGTGAAGGTGGTGATGGGAGTACAACATCGTGAAAGTAATTAACAATACTGAAGTGCATATTTGAATGTGGTCAGAAGGGGAAATTCTAGGTTGTGTGTCTAGGAAATATCTAGGTTGTGTTACTAGAAGAAAATAATTTTTAAAAATCATGGTACTGTATATATAACACAGTGGACCCTAAGGTAAACCATGGACTATACTTAATAGTACAATTATAAAAATGTGGTTTCATCAATTGTACCAAATGTATTACATTAATTCAAGGTGTTAATAATAGGGTGGTATATGGGAACACTGTATTTCATGCATGACTCTTTTAATTAAAAAAAACAAGAAATGCCAAAAAAGACATTTTTAATAATCAAGATCACACAACTATGTGTGAAATATCTGCCATCTATTTTTTTTGCATGGACAGGCACCCGGAAATGAATTGCCATCTATTTTATCTCTGTTTTGCCCTGAATTTAAACTTCACTGCCAAAGAAATTGGCGAGGCAAGCTTCTTTCACAGCTGTTTCTCTACAAGGCAATTTCACAAAGACAGGATGTTGTCCTAAAAAAGCTTCTTCTGGTTCTATGCTGGACAGGCCAACAGCTAGCTGGGTGTTGCAAACAAGTCAGAAAAGTATGCTCAGTGATGCCAACTAACTGGGGAAGCTGAGTCTACAGCTTCAATAGCAGAGTTATTGAGTAAATTAGGAAAAAATGTATTAAATAATATTGGAAAGTTGTTGATTTTATATGGAGCTCAGGAAAGCAACAGCTGAAAATAGTAAGGGTCCCAGGTGGAACGAGCCTGAGGATGGTTAGGAAACACAGAGAGGATATACAATAGGCTTGGAGTGGTTAACTGGTCGATAGTAGGTCTCATAGAGTCTTAGAAACAGAACCGAGTCCAGAGAATACATTTGTTTCCCTGATCAGAAAAATTCCATTTGACTTAAGTTCTGCTAACATCAGAAAAATAGTAGTAGGAGGGTGACAGTAATAACAGATATCTTTTGAGCACTCATTCACAGACACTGTATGCCTTTTCTCATGTAAAGCCCTTAAGACTCTGAGACGAGACGTTTTATTACTCTCAATTTCAGAGAAGGACTCAGAGATAGGAGTCCTTACCCCAAATCTACAGCTAAGATATGAAAGTGGGATGCAAACCTAGGTCTCTCCAACTTGAAAGCATGTTCGCTAAACCATGACATATTTCCCCTATCAATTTCCAAATAAAAAACAAATAGTGGCCTGCAGTGCAATGGGGGAAAGGATGGTATTTTCAATAAAATGGATAGTGGTTATATTCAAAAGTATTTAAACCTCTATCTCACACCACACCCATAAATCAATTCCGGTTGAGTCACATATCAATAAAGTTTTAAGAACAAAATATAGAACATCTTCATGACCTTGAATAAGCAATAATTCCTTATACAGGGCCCCAAAATCACTAATCATGAAGAATAAAATTTACAAATTGGATTACATTAAAATTTAAAACTTCTGTTCATCAAAAGACGCTGTTGCGAAAGTAGAAATGCAATGCACAGAGAGGATGAAGATATTTGTAATATATATATCCAACAAAGGACTCATATGCAGAATATATAAAGAACTTCTACAAATCAATAAGAAAAAGACAGGAAACTCAGGAGGAAAATGAGTAAACAGCTTGAACAGATGCTTCACAAAAAAGGATATCTTAATTGCCAGTACATATATGAAAAATTGCTTATGTTTATAAATCATCAAGGAAATGTAACTTAAAACCACAATGCCATCTGACTATACATCCATCAGAATGGCTAAATTTAAAATTGGTGAGAATTCTGGAGTAATCAGAATTTTCCTAAGCTATCAAGAGTCTACAGTGATCTTTGAAAAACTGTTTGGCAGTATCCACTGAAGCTGAAATACATACATGGTGTGTGTAATTTCATTTCTAGTATACATCCAGCAGAAATGTGCACATATGGTCACCAGAAGACATGCATTAGAATGTTTATAGCAACACTATGCATACCAGCTGGGAAAAACAAACAAACAAAATCTGCATCATTAATTGAACGGGAAAATAAATTATGATATATTCACCCAATAGAACACCATGCAGCATTGAGAATATACAAACTACTACTGCATGTAGCAATATTTGGATAAAGCTTAAAACACATGTGGAGCGAAAGAAGCCAGGTACAAACGAATAAGTTCTGTGTGTTTCCTTTATCTAAAACAAGAAAACAGACAAAACTATTCTTTCTATTAGACCTCAGGATAGTGGTTCCGGTAACTGGGATGATAATACTAGGGAGACTTCTCAGGTGCTGGTAACTATCGATTTATGTGTTGATTGCAAAAGTTTGTGCAGTTTGTAAAAATTTATCGAACTGTACAGTAATTATATGTTAGCTATTGCCAGAGCCAATCACCCCCAAGCCCAAGGGCCTACAGCAATGAGCATGTCTCTTGCTGGATGGTATTTGGGTATCTTGAGTTCAGCTATCCTAGGCTGGGACACATTGGCTCTAACTGTGGGTTGAGAGCAAGCTGCTCCAGGTGGCTCTCATTCTCATTTAATCAGCAGCGATCCCAGATATGGTCTCTTACGTTGAAAGGCAGGCGCACAAGAGGGGTAAATAGAAACACACAAGGTCCTCTTAAGCTCTTGGCTTGGAAGGAGTAGCTTTTGACTGCTGCCCGCATTCCACTGGTCAAAGCGAGTCACATGGCCAAACCCATATCAGTGGGGCGGGGAAAGATGCCTCTCCCATGGTGGTAAGTTTGGGGAGTGAATATTTGCTGATCAATAATCTAATCCAGGACATTTATGAAGTGCAGTTTTCTGTGGTATTTCATGTATTAAAAAAAAAATTTTTTTAAAGGAAACAAACAAAAAAGTGTAAGAACAGCCACATGCCCCTTCTCTTCCCACAACGCAAGCCCTTAATGGAGAGGGAGTAATGCCTATGCAAGTTCTTTATGCAAGCACGAGGAAGAAAAGAAGGAAGAGCATATGCTTCCTAGAGCACAATGTACTTCCTGTCTGCTAGGCTGGAGAGAAAAATATCTCTGCAGTCTGTCCCCACCCCCACTGCCAGAACGATGACAGCAACAATTGAACCCTTCCTGTAGATGCAGCTGAAGGGACTGCTCTAAAGTTCAGCTCCATTTTTCTCAGCCCCTGCTTCCTTACCTTCAATGGCTTCTATTATAGTCTAACTGCCTAATAAAGATTCAACTTATTTCAATGAGAAGGAAGGAGCTGAATGTTTAAAAGGCTGAAGATTTCTGCAAGACTGTTAACCAACAGTCCTGAAAAAGTCTCTCTTACAGTAGGGGCAGCCGGTTTTAAAAGCAGGCAGTAAATTACCAAAAGGGAAACATCACCAATTCTCTCATCTTTAGCATCAGATAGGCTGTCAGGGAGGCTTATGTCTTTGGAGAAGTGTGATTTGCACTGCAATTCAGAGTGTGGGAAGTTTGAGGACAGGTGTTTTCCCTGCCCCATCTGGCAAAATCTGTGGACCTTAAGTCTCACCATCCCAGCTCCAGCTCCCCTCTATCTCCAGCCCAGTGCTGAAATTAGAGCTTTTCCTGTTGCCCAGGATTGAAGAAAAAAGGGCTGGATTCTATTCCTCTTTTAGGAAAATCCAAATGCACACAATGACAATTCAAGCCTGTATCTCAGCTCCTTGCATATAAAATCCATCTTTAGTATCAGATAGCCTGGTGTGAAATCCTCACTCTATTACCTACTCACTGTGTGGTGAAATGTTCAGTTCCTCCATCTGTAAAATGAAGATTTGTTTACTCATTCAATGGACCTTTACTGAAGACCTACTATGTATCATATAGAGTGCTAGGTTCAAGGGATACGATGGCAAATGAGGTAGACTTGGTCCCTGTCATCATAGAGTTTATATTCTGGTGGGGAGGCAGAGAAAAACAACAAACATTATATAAACATAATCACAATCATAACCATAAGTGTGATGAAAGAAATAAACCATGAACTGAGAAAGAGAGTAATAACGATGTCAAGGGCACCTCACTGAGAGATGACTGGCACTTAAACTGAACCTCAAAGACAAAGATGTTAGCCAGTGAGAAGGGCTTGCCAGATGAAGGGAGATCATATGCAATGACCCAGGGGCCATAAATTATATGCAAAGACCCTTGGCATGTTCTAGAACCTGAGAAAACACCAGTGAGGTTGGGCCATAAATTATATGCAAAGACCCTTGGCATGTTCTAGAACCTGAGAAAACAACAGTGAGGTTGGGGCAAGGAGAGGATGGCATCTAGTGAGGCAAGGAGTCATATCCTGCAGGGCTTGGTAGCCAGCTGTGATGGTCAAGCAAGCACTGGCTTGATTGTTACTATGAGGGTATTCTGTAATGGGCTTGCATCTATAAATAGTTGATTGAATTTATGGCTGATTACATCTACAATCATCAAAGGAGATTGCCATCAGCAATCCCCAATACCTGGTAATGATGGCTATTCCCACAGAGAGAACTGGGTAGTACAGAGAAGGAGTGGGAAGGAGCTGTCACTGCATATGGTATCCTTTACTAGCTTTCACATTTTTGTACCATGTGACTGTATTGCTATTCAAAACTACAGAGTAAAAGAAAGAAAAGTACCCTAACTTATAGAGTCATAAGTGTTATAATAAACACTTTATGAGCTTGTCACGAGGATTAAACAAGCCGACAGGTAAAAACTGTTCAACTCCGTCCTCGGCCCTGAGCTCAGTGAGTGTTGACCTAGAGGCTCACTGTTGCTACTTCTATGGGAAATTTCAGAAAGAGCTTTAGTCTATGTATTAGTTTCCTGGGCTACGTAACAAACTGGGTGGTTTCAAACAACAGTAGTTTGTTCTCACAGCTCTGGAGGTCCGAAATCAGAAATCCAAGTGTCAGAGGGTTTTAGCTCCCTCTGAAGGCTCTAGAGGAGGAGCCTTTCTTGCCTCTTCCTAGCCTCTGTTGGCTCCTGGGCTGGCAGCTGCATCACTCCATTCTCTGCCTCTGTCATCACATGGTCTTCTTCCCACTGTGTGTATCTACCTCTTCACATGACCTTCTTATAGGGCACAAGTCATTGGATTTAAGGTCACCTTATCCATTATTTAGTATGACCTCTTCACTAAGTTTTATCTGCAAAGACCCTATTTCCAAATAAGATAACACAGGCCAGGTGGACACGCATTTGGGAGACACACTATTCAAGCCACTGCTGCCTGACAGGTAAGATTCTTACAACCACAAGCTTTGTGACCCAGGTCCAGTCCCATCTCCTCCTGGGCTTCTGCTTCTGGTCCGTGAAATGAAAGAGGGCGGCTGGCTGGAGGTGCTTTGAGCCCCACTCCAGCCCTGACTTGCTGGGTTTCCTTAGACGCTCCCCAAACCTGACTCAAGTGGCAGCAAAAATGTAAGCTGGGCAGCAGGAGCAGGACCGACAAGGCCAAGAGCTGGGTGTTTCATGTCGCCACAAGTGAGGGAGTTCATGTGGCTCCTCGGCTTCGAGAGGCTTGGGACGTAATGAGGCTGGAGCTCTGTGGCAGGAATCACAGCTCAGAATTATAATCAACAAACCCAATCCTGCCCAGCTCCCTTTCATCACTAATTCATGGGACATGTGCAAACTCATATTCTTGTCCAAAAAGGAGTCAGAACAAACTGGAATTAGCACAGCAGATGCCAAGGGACAACTGAGGTCGGGAACTAAGCAAATGTGAGCTGCTGAGTCAACCCATAGGCACTGCCAGGTCACTGCCTCCAGCCTCCTGCAGGAGATGTAGGGCATGGAATTGAAACCAGGGGAAGAAACGTCTGGTGCACATTGATAGGAAATCCCCTCCAAGCTACAGAACTTTGCTCTTTACAAAGTGCTTTTACCTGCTAGTTTATTTGATTTGATTCTCACAAGTCTGTGAAATTTTTATCTCTGTATAAATTTCATGTCAGTTTTATAGATAATTGAAACCCAGAGAGGTGGTGGACCTGCCCAAGGTCACACTAACCACCCAGGGTCTTTGCAGTCAGCCTGGTACCCCCTCAATGCATAGGGTCTTTCCCAGTGGCTGCTTCTAGGGGCAGCTTATCTGGGAGGGTGGTCTTTAGAATCACACACCAAATCTCCAACATCCCCAATCCATCCAACAAAATGTTGTAGCAATAATCTTTGATATGGATGATTTATTTCCTCATTCTTGCATGAAATGTGAATACGTGTGAATACGTGTGAATACATTATAAAATATTGCTATTGTTTTTGATTTATTTAACAATCAAGATATAAACAAAAGCAGTGTGCTGGCTAAGCAAACTGAGCTTTGAGTCAAACCCTGAAGACCCCTGTTCTAGTTTGCAAGTTGCAGGAATGCGATATACCAGAAATGGAACAGCTTTTAAAAAAAGGAATTTATTAAGTTGCAAGTTTACATGTTCTAAGGCTGTGAAATGTCCAAACTAAAACAAGTCTATAGAAATGTCCAATCTAAGGCACCAGGGAAAGATAACTTGGTTCAAGAAGGCCGATGATGTTCAGGGTTTCTTCCTCAACAGGAAAGGCACATGGCAAAGATGAAGATGTCTGCTAGCTTTCTCTCCAGGCTTCTTGTTTTATGACGCTTTCCTGGGGATAGTTTCTTTCTTCATTCCCAAAGATGTGTGGGCTCTGTGGTTCTTGTGGCTCTCTCATGGCTCTTTCACTTTTTCCAAAAATGGTTCCCTCTTTTAAAGGATTCCAGGAAACTAATCAAGACCCACCTGGAATGGGTGGAGTCACATCTCCCTCTAATGAAAGGATTAGATTAGACACACGATTGGGTGTGTCACATCTCCCTGTAGATAATCTCATCAAGTTTCCAACCTACGGTGCTGAATAGGGATTAAAAGAAACGGCTGCCTTCACAAGAAGGATCAAGATTAAAACATGGTTTTTCTAGGATACATAATCCTTTTAAAATCAGCACACACCCCTTCCAGCACCTAAACCAGTACAGATGGACCTTTTACAGTGGTCACAGAGCTCTCCTGACCAGGCATGCCCTGCCCTGATTCTCATGGAGAAGCTGCCTGTGGGAGATTGCAGTCTACGGAAGCAGCCTCACCCCACCAAGGTGAATTTAAGTGCTGGGCTCCTGCTGAGGACACTGACCTTGGAGAAACCCTAGGCCACCACACCCTGCTAGCCTTGGGCAGAGGCAGCTCAGACTTCACTGCGGGACTGGCTTCCTCAATGAGGGAGAAGCTGGTTCTACTTCTGGCTGTTGACTGGTTTTGGGCTTTGTCCAATGAACTGTGTGACCATTAGGCAAATGTTTGGGGCTTCCTTTTTGTTCCTGCTTTAAGAATAGAAAATGAAGAATTAGGCATGGGGAATTGGTATTATTTTATACCACTAGGAGCAATGCGTATTGACTGATTGTCCTTGGACTGCAAATAAAATTGTAGTCTTGGCTCTGTGGTAGTCTTAAGGCCTGGGCCAGCAGCTCCACCACAAGAAATCCAAGAACAGAGAATGCCTGGGTGTCAGAGAAAGGTGTGACCCAGAAGGAGGAAAATCGATCCAGAGAGGTGAACTTGGCCAAGTTCACACAGGTCACAGGGGTGGATGGTGTGGGAGTGAGGATCACATCTGTCCATGTCATCACTGTCCCCAACACCCACCAAGGTTCCTGGCAGAGAGTAGGTGTCCATCACCTGAGGAGGGAAGGGAGGAACAGTTGGAAAGAGAATGGGAGGGAGGGAAGGAGGGAGCAAGGAAGGGACAAGCAGCAGAGAATGAGGCCAGGCTTTTTGCTGCCTGGCCAGCACTCTGTTTCCTACATCATGGCTTCAGACTTGGCAAACAAAAAGGGAAAATGGGGAGAGGGCAGGGAAGGAGAGGAAGTGAGAGAGGAACAAACAGGCCAAGAGAAAGACAACAAGGTGCAAGAAGATGTTTCAGGAAGAGAGGGAAAGGGTAGAATAAGCCCAAGAGGTCAGGGACTCCAAGAGGGTAGGGTGCCCCTCTTCCAAGTCAGGTGCTGGCCTTGCCTGGGGTCTAGAGGAACGAGGGTGGTGGTGGAAGAAAAGACAACCAGGAACATTTTCCCCAATAATCCCGCTCCCGCACAACTTTGACTTGGACTCTGACTGTCGGACCCCCTTGTCTCTCCTGCTAGAGCCCTGTGGGTAAAGAGGAGGGGACGTGTGGAAGAGTGGTTAGGTGCCCACCCTTCCAGAACCACAGACACAGTAACAATCTGCAAATCTGCTCAGCCTTTTACCTCTCACATTTATCTGCGATATTTCATTTTATCCCTGCGGTAGCCCAGTGAGGTTTCCATTCTACGGATGAGAAAACTGAGTCTCCGTGTTCTTCCTACAATCTCATTTAGTTAGTTGTCTGCTAAATATTGATAAAACCAAACTAAGAAAAACTTATAAGGGGGTTTAATTGAACATGGAATAATTGGTCACTCCAAGGTCGAACCTCTAATGGGCTTTGCTGATGAGGTAGTGGTGAGATAGTTGGGGCCAGAGAAACCTCAGCAGCAGCATTAGCTCAGGTAATATTTATTGGGCATTTGGTATATGCCAGGCACTATCTTTTTACTTTATCATCACCTTTACTCCTGTTATGGGTTGAACTGTGCCCCCCACCAAAAGTTATGTTAAAGTCCTAACCCCTGGTACCTCAGAATGTGATCTTATTTGGAAATAGGGTCTTTGCAGATGGATTTAGTTAACTTAAGATGAGATAATCCTAGGAAGGGGTGGGCCCTTAATCTAAGATGACTGGTGTTTTATATGAAGTGAAGGAAAAGCACAGATAGAAACCAGGGAGAAGGTACATGAAGAAGAGGAGGCAGAGATTGGAGTGATGCAGCTACGAGTCAAGGATTGCTGGAAACACCAGAAGCTAGAAGTGGTAAGGAAGGTTTCAGAGGGAGCAGGAATCTCGATTTTGGACTTCCAGCCCAAAGATATGTGAGACAATACATTTCTGTTGTTTTGAGCCACGAGTTTCTAGCATATCGTTATGGCAACCCTAGGAAACTATGACAACTTCTTATGTTCCTAAGAGTTAGGTATTATTATCTCTAGTCTACAGATATTGAAACTGAGGTTTGTCTAAGGTCCCATTATGGGTGGCCTCAGGATACCTACACTTACATTTACTTGCAACCTTGGGCATGAAGGAAGCCTATGTTCAGTATTGGGTCTTTGAGGGGGGAAGTGATGGGGTCCCTGAGATGGTTAATCAGCTCGTGAGGAAGGATGAAGGAGCCAGAAGGGTAGAGAAGAATCAGGAAGGTGATTTTTTTGGGGGGACGGGGGGAGTAGTAGTCAGGATAAATGAAAATCATGGATTTAAATGCAAATTTAGACTTTAAAAACTGCATCTTTTTTTAATTATTTCTTTGGGACTATATCCCTTATTGTAAACGACCAATACATGTAGAGCTTTAATTTAAGATGTATTCTTGGTCCATTAGGCACGGATAAATGAGGATATATCAGAAGCTGATTGTGCTGATTTGAAGCTTTTATGTACCCCAGAAAAGCCATGTCTTTTTCCTGATTAAATCTTGTGGGGCAGCCATGTTTCTTTTGATCCCTATTCAATATTGTAGGGTGGAAACTTTGATTGGAAAGTTTCCATGAAGATGTGAAACATCCAACTGTTGGTGTGGCCTTTTGACTAGATGGAAATGTGACCCCCCCCCCCATTCAAGGTGGGTCTTGATTAGTTTACTGGAGTCCTTTAAGAGATGAACATTTTGGAGAAAGCTCATAGCTGATAGAAACACTTGGAAAACAGTTGGTTCAGAACCGACAGAAACACTTGGAGATGCTTGAAGTGCTGACAGAGAAAGCAGATGCCTAGACAGGGATGTTTGGAGTCCAGCAGACATTGCCATATGCATTCCCATAAGATGCTAAGCAAACATCCCAGAGGAGCTAAGTGAAGGCCCACACATGCTTAGAAAAGAAACCACTGGCATCAGAAGCTGGAAGCAATGGAACCAGGAACAAGGACCAGCAGATGCCAGCCATGTGCCTTCCCCTGTGACAGACATCAGCCCTTCTTGAGTCAAGGGTTCTTTCCCTGGATGCCTTTAGTTTGGAGATTTTTTTTGGCCTTCGAACTGTAAACTTGTAATGTAATAAATTTCCTTTTTAAAGCTGTTCATTTTGGGTATGTTGCATTCAGGCAGCTTTAGCAAACTGAAACGATGATTATGGAGACAATGACTTCCAATTACATTCTAGACAAGGCCATATCACCATATAAAATAAACTCCATAGTTTAAGAAAGTTTGGGGACTAGTTTTACTGCATAGGCCTAATGTTTACCATGGAGAAAGTGCTTGCAAGCTCTCTTTGGGTGCCATTCTCTGGGGGAAGAACAGCTCTTCTTCTCCTAGTTCTCAGTGGAACTGGGCTGGGCTTTGATTTATCTCTCCTTAGCTTGGAAAGATCATCTGATTCCAAAGAACTGGACCCTGTTTTGCAATTGATTCTCAAAGAACAATCTGGGTGATTGTCCCTTACAAGTAGTAAGTATAACTGGTGGCTTACTAAGTACAAATCTCTCTGGCCTCAAGGGGTTATGGTGTCCTTTTCAGGAGACGGTACTCTTCTGACAGGAACCCTTGGCTCTGGGCACACCATTACTTCTGTGGATCCCTTGAGGCCGAATCTGTAGCTTCATCATAGACATGACTGCTGGAAGTGAAGGAATTAAAAGGATTGTGAAGCTCTTGTCTAATACCATGATGGTACCACTAGAACCTGATATTTCTGGGTTGATGGGAACCAAATGGCATGATAGGGAGAGAGGAAATTGCGGAGCAGCTAAGAGGTGATCACCTCTTATGTCTCCAGTGTCTTTACAAAACACTTCTACTTCCCTAGTGTCATTTGGCCCAAATCATGTTATCTATGAGAGGCGGGGCAGGAATCGTTATCCCCTTTTATAGGTGAAGAACATGAGCTTACTGGAGGTCCCAAGAGGAGTAGTGCTTGAGGCAGGTTCAGAATCCTCAAAACATCTTGCTCTCTCCTCCCAGACATGCACCTTTGACATGAGGCTGAGGCAAGGGATCCAGGAAGCAGGGCTGGAATGTACTTCCCGACTCCCAAAACTCTTCCAACTGAACTTTAGACCCTGAACATTGATGCCCACCATGGAGACAGTGGTGTGGGAGCTGCTTGCAAAGATGGAAGTTTCCTTGAGGCCCAGGGGAAGAAGAGCCACTGATGGAAACCCCTGGGCAGCTCTGCTCCAAGCAGCCCTGCTGCAGGCAGGAAAGTGCCAGAGCATGCTCAACACACTGGCTAGGAAACTAGAGAATGATCATGGCTATTTGGTAGCAGGAAGAACTCCCCAGTGATCCAGTGCAAACTCCAGGTGCTAAAATCTTTTCCTCTGTCCCTTCTTCCCAGATCTGGGTTTTAATTTCTGGAGACACAGAAAACACACCTAATGTTGCTCCAAGGGCAGTCCTCAGGATTGTGAGCATAAGGCATGCCCTTCCCCCACCTCCAAGTCCTCTCCAGACCCCATCTTCCCAGTTCCTTCAGCAACTGCTCATTTAACAAAGTATTCATTTGGGGCCCTTCTCTCTGGCTCCTCTCCCATGGTTCTCTGTGTCTCTAAAAGGTGGTGTTCAGAAAAATGGATAGCACCCACACCAAGTGGTGCCCCCCTTACTGTGGGCAATATACCTTATGCCAGTTTGAATCTGTGGTGGGCCCCAGAAAAGCCATCTCCTTTAGTCCTCATTCAGTATTGCTGACTGGGAGGTTTTTTGTTTGTTTGTTTTTTGAGTTTTTTTTTTAATTTTTTAATTAAAAAAAATATGTAACAACAAACACAAATATTCTTAACATATGATCATTCCATTCTACATATATAATCAGTAATTCACAATATCATCACAAAGTTCCATATTTACCATCATGACTATTTCTTAGAGCATTTGTATCAATTCAGGAAAAGAAATAAAAAGACAACAGAAAAAAATTCATACATACCATACCACTTACCCCTCCCTTTCATTGACCACTAGCATTTAAATCTAAATTTAACATTTTTCACGCTATTATTTATTTTTATTCTATATGTTTAACTTATCTGTTAATAAGGTAGATAAAAGAAGCATCAGGCACAAGGTTTTCACAATCACACAGTCACACTGTGAAAGCTATATCATTACACGATCATCTTCAAGAAACATGGCTACTGGAACACAGCTCTACATTTTCAGGCAGTTCCCTCCAGCCTCTCCATTACATCTTGACTAACAAGGTGATATCTATTTAATGCGTAAGAATAACCTCCAGGATAACCTCTTGACTCTGTTTGGAATTTCTTAGCCATTAACACTTTATTTTGTCTCATTTTGCTCTTCCCCCTTTTGGTGGAGAAGGTTTTCTCAATCCCTTGATGCTGAGTCCCAGCTCATTCTAAGATTTCTGTCCCTCTTTGCCAGGAAGGTCCACACCCTTGGGAGTCATGTCCCATGTAGACAGGGCGAGGGCAGTGAGTGTGCTTGTTGTGTTGGCTGGAGAGAGAGGCCACATCTGAGCAACAAAAGAGGTTCTCTTGGGGGTGACTCTTTGGCCTAATTTTCTTTTCTTATATATATATATATTTTTTTTTTTTTTCTTTGGCCTAATTTTAAGTAGGCTTGACCTATCCTTTGTGGGGTTAAGTTTCATATGAACAACCCCCAAGATTGGGGGCTCTGGCTGGGAGTTTTTTTATTGTTCCCAAGGAGATGCGACTCACCCAATAGTGGGTATTAACTTTTGATTACAGGGAGATGGGACTCCACCCATTCCAGGTGGGTCTTGATTGGTTTGCTGGAATCTTGTAAAAGAGGAAATATTTTGGAGAGAGTCTTTTTAGAGAGCCATGAAGCAGAGAGCCCATGCCGCCAGAAACCTTTGGAGATGAAGAAGGAGAATGCCCCTGGGGGAGCTTCATGAAACAAGAAGCCTGGAGAGAAAGCAGATGTTGCCATGCTCACCATGTGTCTTTCCAGTTGAGGGAGAACCCTGGAATGTCATTGGCCTTCTGGAACTGAGGTATCTTACTCTGGATCCCTTAGATTGGATATTTCTATATCCTTGCTTTAATTTGGACATTTTTCATGCCTTGGAACCATAAACTAGCAACTTATTAAATTTCCCCTTTTAAAAGCCATTTCAGTTCTGGTATATCACACTCCAGCAGCTAGCAAACCAGAATACACCCTATTAATGCCACCATGAGCCACATCACCTTCTTGGTCACCCTTGAAAACTGTCCTGGCTTACATGATACTTGCTCTCTAAACCCTAAACTCAGCCCAATATTTTCCTTGATTACACATGCCTGAAAATTAACAATGAGCTCTAATCTTCAAAGAAATGGAAAACCGATCTCATTGAGTGCTGTATCCACTAACAAACACGTTAACTTCCCCAAATGAGAGAGGTGGATCCAGCATCAAGAGATGCTGGGCTTCTTCAGTGCCACCTCTGCTGCCTGCATATATGCAGCAGAGCATACCGCCATTGTCCTGCATCTCAGACCACCTAGTAAGACAACAAGCAGGCTGGGCCCAGGATTTGTTCCTTTATTTACAAGCCTCCACACTGTGTATGAACAGCAGAGAAAATGGAAAGCTCCCAAGCATAAAAGTGACAAATATACTCAACATCCTGGCAGCTCCTACGATGGCCTGTAGAGCGAATAGATGGATGGAATGAAAATTCAATGCTTTGAGCGTCACTTCTTTGCATAAAGATACTGGTTTTTTTTTGGGGGGGGGCGGGTAGAGGAGTGGGACATGGTATAAAACATGAATGTCATATTGAATCCTATCCCTGGGCTCTAATGAAATGGGAAGTCCTCAGTTCTTTGATTGTCTGGGTGCAGATGAGATATGCCAGAATGTCAGTCTGCTGGCATTTGGGCAGCTGCCACCTCTGCATTTTCTGTCACAGCCCTTCATGTGTGGACTAGAGAGCTGCCTCCTTTCTGCTTTCAGGACCATGGGTGGGGGTGGGTGTGTGACTAATGAAGTGCTGATAAAGCACTTCAAGCTCCTATAGGAATGGGTCTTATTCATCTTTGAATTCTCAGGGCTAAGACTATGGGAGCATCCAGTCACTCCACTCAAGATCCATTTTCTTCCTCTTTTTCTTTTCAACTTTTAATTTTGAAATAATTTCAAACTTACAGAATGTTATAAAATTATACAAGAATAATAGAGAATTCCAATATACCTACTACCCAGATATCCACATTTAACAACTTTCAACATTTTGCCACATTTATTATATCTTTCTCTCTTTCTATGTCCAAGCATCCATTGCTATCTATCTATCTATCTATCTATCTATCTATCTATCTATCTATTCATCCATCCATCCATTTCCATGCTCCTTTACCACTTATTATTTCCTAAGAGCAAGGATATTCACTTATGTAACCACATTAAGTATAATTATCAAGTTCAAGAAATTTAACATTGGTATAAAGTATAAAGTCTATATTCCATTTTTTCCAATTGTCCCAATAATGTACTTTTGGGCATTTTCTCTTCCATTGTTAGATCTAACCCAAGATCACGAATTATACTTACTTGTCATTGTCTCCTTAGTCCCTCTCTTTCTCTCTCTTTAAATTGTGGTAACATATATACAACATAAAATTTCCCATCTCAACCTCTCCCAAACTTAAAATTCAGTGACATTCATCACATCCATAGTGTTGTCCTACCATCACTACCATCTATTACTAAGACCTTTCCATCACCTCCAACAGAAACTCTTCATTCATTATGCTTAAATTTTCCTTTCCCCAACCCTGTCTCTACCACCTACTTTTTGTCTCTTTGACTTTGAATTCATGTAAGTGGAATCATAAAATAGCTGTCTTTGTGTGTCTGGCTTATTTCACTTAACCTCATGTCTTCAAAATTTATCCATATTATAGCATGCATCAGAATGTCATTTCTTTTTGCAACTAAGTAATATTCCATTTTATGTATATACCCCATTTTGTTTGTCCACTCATTTGTTGATGGATACTTGGGTTGCTTCTACCTTTTGGCTATTATGAATAATACTGTTGTGGAACACTGATGTGCAAATATCTGTTGAGCTCCTGCTCTCAATTCTATTTGGGTATATATCTACAAGTGGGATTGTCAAGTCATGTGGTAGCTTTATGTTAACTTTCTGAGGAATTACCAAACTGTTTTCCACAGTAGTTGCACCATTTTCCTCTCCTACCAACAATGAATGAGGTTTCCTTTTCTAGGCTTACTCAGGAGCACCTGTTATTTTCCCTTAATAATAGCCATTTTAATAAACGTGCACTAATCTCACCATCGTTTTGATTTTCATTTTTCTAACAGCTAATGATGTTGAGCGCCTTTCATGTGCTTATTGGCTATTTATATGTCTTCTCTGGAGAAATGTCTATTCAAGTCCTTTGCCCATTTTTAAATTGGGTTGACTCTTTGTTGTTGAGTTGTAGGTGTTCTTGATATATCCTGGATATTAACCCCCTATCAGATATATGGTTTCCAAATATTTTTCTCATTCTCTGGGTTGTCATTTTACTTTCTTGATAATGTCCTTCGATGCATAAAAGTTTTCAATTTTGATGAAATCCAATTTATCTATTTTTTCTTTTGTTGCTTGTGCTTTTGGTGTAAAGTCTAAGTAGTCATTGCCTAATAGAAGGTCCTGAAAATGTTTCCTTCTAAGAATTTTATAGTTTTAGCTCTTATATTTAAGTAACTGATCTATTGTATCTCTCTTTAAATGTTGTAGAAATAAAGTTGAATTTACAGAAGAACTCAGAAGTAACAAGAAACAAATAGGCCTGCCTTTTGCCCCAGCTGGCTGGCTCCCCATGAGGGGTAAAATCCCCATGCTCTCCCAGTGCACTCTCTGGCTCCAGGCCCCATCACCACACCACATTCCACAGGGAAGGCTGTATTGAGTGAGTCAGCCCCAGACTCCATCTAATCACAGATGCTAGAGTCCAAGACAAGAGAACTGGCATTGCCAGGACCCTCGTTTTCTCCCCGCTTCCCAAGTCTTGTCCTGTTGCAAAGCCTTCTCCATCTCACAGGTGCCTACTACAGCCTCTACCAGGGGTCACCATAAATGATAGGTTCAGCAACTGGGAGAGTGCAGATCAGCTGGCCTAGTGCCACCACAGCAGAGCCAAACAGCTGTTTCCATGGCATTCCGGCTCCTGTCCTGACCTGCTTGGTTTTGAGCGGTGGGAAGGTGAGGGGTGCTGAGTGGAAAGAGGCCTCACTAGGCTCTCTTCCTCTGACCTACTTATTAACTCAGGGAATGCAAGGGCTTTTACAGCTGCTAACAACATTTCTCACCTTGATAGAACCCAGATGGCCAAAGCCCATCCAAGAAAAACACAACTGACTAGTGATCAAGTCAGTATTTGCCTCTCTGTTTCCGTTGTCCTCTAGTTGGAGAGGAGAACACAATTTAAAAAGCAGAAAGTAAAAACAAACCTTTGAAAGATCAATTTTTACTTTCTTGCTTTTGCCCATTGACTACCTGTTCCCTTCTTATTTTCCTCATCTCCTAAGTAGTGTTTTCCTACAGTCCCAACTTCCCATAGTAAAAATCTTGGAAAAAACAGTAAAACCAATTGCTTTCTTTTGCTGCGGGGTGGGGGTGTAGGGAATGCGGGAGGAAGGGAGGTTAATATTCACCAGCAACTTGGCTGAGGACTGAGACTTGGTAAGAGAAGCACAAGAACTTTCCAGAGAAACCCTGAAAGGGATTGGTAAATGTGCAAGTGTGAGAGGCCCAGCCTCCCTCTCCTGGACAAAGCAGACTCTGCTCCTTTTCTCCTCTGCAGGTGGAGCATGCTTCCCCTAGGAGATGGCAAAGTTGAGCCCTTCTCCCTCCCTCCTAGTTGCAAAAGACCCAGTAATTCTCCAACAAAGCTAGGCAAGGGGCCACAGAAAGTGTTGAGCAGTACTACTCCAGGATACATAAAGTCCGAACTCCCCAGCAAGGCTCTCCGTATTCTGATTCCAATTCGTGCCTTCAGCATCCTCTCTTGATTCTGTGGCCCCTCCCCTCCCCCCCCACACCAAATCCACCTCTGTGCCCTGGCCATTACCCACCTATTCACAAAGCCTCTTCCCATGCCATCCTTTCTCCACCTAACAAACTCCTAATGTGTATTCAAGATCCAGCTCAACATTCAGTTTGTGGGGAGGACTTCATCAGACCTTCTTTCCTGAGCCCTGTGCTCAGTGCTCCCACATCTTTATCATGACACCCAGGGCCCAGCATCGTGGCTACAGGTTGCCTCCCTCCCTGTTCCTTCTTGGAGCTTTGCGGCACACAGTAACAGTTTGTTGAAACTCTAGAATGTGTTTGTTTTCTGGATAAAACAATCCACTGACAGTTTATCAAAGCGAGTTATAAATAATGCAGTGAGGCATTTTCAAGTCCATGGACCAAATTGAGTTTTCCAGAAACTTCATCAAATTCCACATGAAGGATAGAGTTCTTAACTTAGTTTTTAAATTAAGCAGCGGCTAAAAAGAAACAAACAAACAAAAAACATTGCCATGTTATAATTACATTAGGCATTTGCAGGTCAAAATCATCCTACTCAATAATCCTGAGACTCTTGGGACGTTTCATACAGTGCCAGGTTGCCGGTTAGAGCTGAGAGTGGCTGAAGTTCCGGTCCCACTGGTGAGTGCTACTTGCCAAGCTGGGGGGTCAAAGGAGAGATTTCAGATGGGCAGAAAACACACCTGGTAATGTTTATTTTCAGTTTTTGTGTGCTTATCTGCATTTTCTATACTGAATGGGTATCTCTTTTATAATAAGAGAAAGCAATACACTTTTTAAAAATTGTAGTAACAGCAGAGTTTTATAAAACTGAGATGGACATTATACCACCCCTATATACAAGAGGTAATTCTAAATAAATGCAACTGTTTTTCAAAGACAAAGAAGACTGACATCTGCCAGGCTCAGAGGAAGAAGCCAGATATACCCCAGTCAGGGAATTAGAGTACACCATGCAAATGTGACCATGCATGTGCTACTGAAACTTATTAGAAAGAGAAAACAACATCTGAAAATATCCATTACGCAGAAATCTGACTTGGAAGAGGAGAGCCAAAGAAATAGAAGCAGTTCCGATGACAGCTGTGATGATAATACACTTGTAAGAGTACAAAATATCAAACAATTGGATGGCTTGAAACTATTAAATTTGCCTGTTTCCTCATCTCTTAAGTGGATCATAGATCTACCTTCTAGGATGTCTGTGAAGTGCCTCATAAGCCATATAGTGTTACACACACATGAGGGGTTATTATAATTGCTGTTAGTTCTGAGAGGCAATGGGTCTGACAGGTATGCATGAACAGATGGTAAGCATTTTTCAGGTTCACAGCCATTTCAGAAGCTGACAAATGTTAAAACCTTCACAATTCTGTAGATTGCTACTATTAGTATTTGCAATTTACAAACAATAAAACTGAGGCACCCACAGGTAAACCAATTGCCCAACTTGTCATATAGTTAGGAGCCCAGAATCTAGAATCTGAACCCAAGGAGCCTGCGTTATTAGCCACAGCTCACATTTACACACACAAACACACACACACACACCCTCACTCCCCCTTTACATCCCAAACAGACCAACCACTCAGAGGCTAGGTATATTCTGCGGTTTCAATCCTGAATTTTGTTTCTTTAAAACTTTATTTCCCCAAGAAACTGCTAAAAGTTTACCTCTGGTAAACAGGAATGTGGGGGCAGTGTGGGAAGGGGGGTGAAAGGCTTTACTTTTCATTTGACACCCTTCTTATTATTTTGATTCTTCCCCATGTGCATGTATTACATTTATAATAACTAGTAGAAAAACATATTATATCGGCGGGACTGTGCCTCAAAACAAAAGTTTTTGAGTTTAATGAAAATAAAAAATCCTACGCCATTCACTGCTTTTTTTTTTTTTTGTAAGTTGTATTTATTCAATGCCTAGCTGTTGGGGAATCTTTCCAGTTCACATTGGAATCAAGCCTGGGCTTCCTGATTCCACCCCCCCACCCCCACCCCCACCCCAGCCGCTCCCTGCTCTCAGCCTCAGCAGCCAATTCAACCCAGCCTCTTCCTGTGGTTTCCAGCTCGGCCTGCCTGCTGGGAGGGAGAGGAGGGAGGATGCCAGGATTGGGCCCCATCCAGGGGAAGCCAGGCCGGGACCTTTCCAGCAGGCTCCCAAGGCTTGGCGAATCAGGGTCAGGCCGAGAGCAAGGCCTCCAAACCCCAGGGATGGAGGCGCAGGGGAGGTGAGACCATATCTGGAACTGAGGACTCAAGTGAGGTCTGGATCACCCCAGCAAGAGCCCAGGCTGGGAAAAGCCTCGCCTACCAGGCAGACCCCGAATGGGAGAGGCAAGGATGAAGCCCTAACCTCTCACCTCACTGGAGTGAAGGTATCCTTTTGTTGGTGCCTTAATTTGGACACTTGCATGACCTTAGAATTGTAACGTGTAATTTAATAAATCCCCTTTATATAAGCCAACCCATTTCTTATATATTGCATTCTGGCAGCTTTAGCAAACCGAAACAGGAGCCCAGAGCCTAGTAGGGACAGGTGAGTAATCTATTAAAATAACTGTAATTCAAGGTAAGAAATGATAAATGGCTCAGGTGCCAAGGGAATGGGGGAGGAAGAGATCACATTTGGTTTGAAGGGTGGGAAAAGTAGCTGCCTCTACTTTTCTTTCAGGGTCGGAGGGGTCTGAGAAGGCAGGATCCTACCCAGACAGTGACCCAGGAGGGGCCCAGGAGCCATTCCCTGCAGGTCCCAAATGTGAGCACAGGCTGGTCCGTCTGATAGCCAAATGAAATGGATTTCTGAAGGAACACAAAGGCACTCTCATGCATTATTCCCTCAGAGTGGGTGTGCTGTCTGGCAGAAGGAGGAGCCAGAGGCAGGCTGGCTTGCTCCTGTTAAGCATACTCACTTAGCAATGTCACTTTAATTTCTCAAAAACATTGCCTGACAGTTCCACCCTGCACCCCACTCTGGGAGGTGAGCCCTGCTAAAAGACCAGCTTGGAGGCAGCTGGATCCTGTCTGCCCAACTTGCTGGGAAGAATTAATTAACCAGCTGTCGGTTCCTCTGTTTCAAGGGAGCCTCAGTGCTAAGACCCTGAGGGTACAAGGTGTTGGGTGTAGGGAATAATCTCTCTGATACTGAGCACCCATAGCCCCAAGTGGGTGTTTTCTTGGCTACTTCCTCTGCAAAAGAGCAGTTGGAGGGTTTGGCTTTCTTCTGTGGCCACCTTGAGGTCATTATCAGGGCTGGCCAGGCTGTAAATGTTTGCCTGGCTGGAGAACACTTGCTCGTGTTAGCAGGGAAGCAACGAAAGGGAAACCTTTCTTCCCCCTTATTAAATGTTATACAAGCATAAAGCAGACTCTGAAATCCTATCTGTTCAAAACCTCAGATGTCTAAATATTTATGGAGACTGTGATTGACAGTCCCTCACACGGCACAGCCAGTGTCCACTGAGTGTCAGGAACAGGAGCCAGGCCAGGTAGGCCCTCAGCCAGGGAGGCCTGCCTCCAGGAGAGAAGGTACTCCTCACCCCTCTGCTTCCAAATGGAGATGCAAACTCCCTGGGATCGCAGGTCTTCCATCACCCTGGCCTTGATATCCTTTTGGGGCAGACTTTCCAGTTACACACCCTATGTGGAGCACTAGACTCTGTGGGTTTTCCAAACACAGCACCTTCTTCATGATTTGGGTTTATGTTTTCTGCTCCCCATGGCTTGCCCTTCCCAGAATGCCCACTCTCGGCAACATAAGCCTCCTTCTAGGTCGAGGATGCTGCAAAGGCTTCATCTAGGATGCCGATTGTGATTGATGTGTGAATGCACATCCAAGCTGTGAAGCGACTTCTTGGGGATGTGTTCTCAGGATGTGCATCAAGGCAGTTTCACGGCTTGGACATTGGTCTAGTCAAGGGTAAATGCCCCCCACCCCCCAGCCCTCAAGACTCCCACCCTTCAAACTAAATGTGATCTCTTCCTCCCCCATTCCCTTGGCACCTGAGCCATTTATCATTTCTTACCTTGCATTACAGTTATTTTAATAGATTACTCACCTGTCCCTACTAGGCTCTGGGCTCCTGTTTCGGTTTGCTAAAGCTGCCAGAATGCAATATATAAGAAATGGGTTGGCTTATATAAAGGGGATTTATTAAATTACACGTTACAATTCTAAGGTCATGCAAGTGTCCAAATTAAGGCACCAACAAAAGGATACCTTCACTCAAGAAATGCCAATTGAGTCTGGGGTTTCTGTGTCACGTGGAGAGGTACATTGCAATGTCTGCTCTCCTTTCCTGGCTTCTGGTTTCAAATGACTCTCTCAACATCTCCAGGCATCTGTGTCTGAGCTTTCTCCAAAATGTTCTCCTTTTAAAGGACTGCAGTAAGCTAATTAAATCCCACTTTGAATGGGTTGTGGTCACATGTCCATGGAAACAACCCATTCAAGAAGTCACACCTGATAATAGGTCTGCCCCCACAAGATTGGATTAAAAGAACATGGCTTTTCTGGGGTACATAACAATTTCAAACCAGTACAGCTCCATAGAGTAGTGACTGTGTCTGATTTATCTCTAAATCCTTCTGAACACATATCATTCTTTTTTTTGAAGAGTGCTCAGTAATAGTGGCTGAATTGAATTTCTTTTCTGGAGACAACTAGCTAAGAGAGGCTCATCTGGAATGCTCCTAATGACAGGTATATTTTGAAGGGGCTGATTGATTCTGTGCCCCAGGTCTGGGGAGGATCTGCTTCTGAGCAGGTTTTAGGGGTGCCGGGGGTACAAGGTGGCTGGCTTAGGTGGGATTGGGGTTGGTAGGATAGGATTGCCAGGTAAAATACAGATACCCAGCTAAATGTGAATATAAGTATGCCTCAAATATTGCATCAGACACACTTAGACTAAAAAAAAAATCATTGTTTATATGGAATGCAAATTTAACTGGATCCCCTGTATTTTCATTTGTTAAATCTGGCAATCTTAGGTGGGGTGCCAGGGAGAGGGTATTGAAGATCATTTCCAAAAACTTTCTGGGACTGATTCTACTATGGAAAAGCAGCTTGGGGAGAGGGTGAGAATGAGCTCAGCCATTCAAACCTGTCTTCCCTTCCAGGTCTCCTGGTGTTTCCAGATGAGGCTCTCTGACATTTTATCACTAGGTCCTGCATGGACAAAACTAGCTTCCTGTGAAAGCCAGCTTCAGTGAGACTCACTGGTGAGAGCTGTGTGCAGAAACTTTAGGAAACTCAAGGAGAGACATTTTAATGTGTTAAACTATAAACTTCATTAGGTAAGAACCAAGTCTATCTTGTTTATCATTAAATTCCTCAGTGTCTTGCACAGTCCTTGGCATAAAATGAGCACTTAATTAGCATTTGCTAAATCAATAAAGAGCTTGGTTCTCCTGGGCCTTCTCCACCCGTGATTACTTCATCCACAGTGATAAAATTCTGCAAAAACAGGAATTGGCATTAAGACTTTCCTTTACAGGAGTCATCACTAATTTCCATTACCCAGCAAAATGTCCAAGTTGCATTAGGCTGATTTGGGTTTAAAATCAATTGATGTATCCTTAGGGAACTTGGCTGCTATAAAAGCAAGATAAAACTGCATCTTCTTAAGTTAATTTATTTCCATTTAAAGAGTAATTAATACATTTTCATTGATGTGAATTTAGAAAATAAAGAAAAATAGCTTGCAGGGGGAAAACTTGGGCAGTCTCAGGACTTCAGGCACAAATTATAGGCACAAATTACAGCTGCGTTTTCCTTTTCTGTGGTGTCCTTCTCTGTGGTTCCTTCTCTCTTCCTTCTCTACTCAGTCGCTAAACACTTTTCTATCTTTTCTCCAGTTTTCTTCTCTTCCTTGTCTGTCAAAAACCCGTTTGCAGAACGCACTCTGATTCTGGATGCAAAGATCTGATCAGAAGCAGATGCTTGTGGTTAAGAAAAGCCCAGAGGCCAGAGGTGTCAAAAACAGGTGGGTCAGTGGGAAAGGCAAATTCAGTGAAGGTCTGGTCTGGGGATGGCAGTGGAGTGGGAGAGGAGACATCATGGGGGAGGACCAATGGACCTCAGTGACCAGGGGTGTGTTGACTATAGAGAGGCCATCACAAAGAATTTCCTGACTTGTTGACTCAGGGATGGTGAGTGTACCAGCCAGCACTCTTGGTTACAAATGACACAAATGGACTCTGGATCTAATAAGTAGAAAAGGAATTTATTATATGTATATTTGTTACAGTTTACTGAATTAGTGGGAAGACTGGACAACCAAATTCTAGGTAGTACCAGTTGCTGCTGGGACCAAGGTCACAGGACAAGAGCAGCCTGGTCAGGTACAGCCAAAACATCTCTACTATTGAGCAACTGCCAACTTACCCTCCTCTATTGCTTCTGCAAATAATCTCTATTCTTTGTGTCCCTCTCTCAATAATCAAAATCCCATTAAGTTGTTCTAAATGGCCATGCCTAAGTCATGTGCACATGTCTCAGGTATTAGGGCTTAGATGTAGAAATGTCTAGTCCCTTCAGTCTCACACTTATGAATCTAGGCTCATACTTAGGCTCTAAATAGGATAAGTGTTTGGACAATAGGAAGCTCCCCCCGCCCAGCCACCTACCCTCTCCCCCAAAAATAGTAGGTGATTCCTGCAGTGGCATTAAAGTAGGAACTACAGGAGAATGAGCAGGTTTGAATTGGGTATGCAACTGAATTTAGTTTTGAAGATTCTAGATGGAACTGTGGAGAGATGTTAACATTGGAGATCCTGATCTGGGAGTTTCTTCAAAGAGGTGACAGGCCCTTGGTATAAGCTCTGCCTTGAGTTACTGTGGCTTTTCCAGACATCCTTGCCTTCCATCATCTTCAGTAACCTGATGTCTTCCATGAAATCTAGGACATGAAGACAAACGTCCTGCAGAAGGTATGGTTTGGCTGGCCTTCTTTTCCTAGAATTCCCAATTCCTGCTTGAGTTTCATCATAAAAATGACTGATAAGAGAAATTAGGCTGTCCTAGCTGGGACAGCTTTGAATACAGTCAATGGAAAATAACCTGGAAGAGTCTCCACTCCTCTTAGGGGTCCATAGTCTTAATTTCCAGGCTCAATTCATGCTGAAGAGGCAGAAATACTGCAAATGTAGCACAAAACCTTTGAAATGTTCAGAGCCCTGCAGTTTTTGAATTTCAAGGAGACTTAGGGATCATACAGTCTCTCATGACTAATTTCATGTGTCAACTTGGCTAGGTTATGAGGTCCAGGTGTTTGGTCAAGCACTGGCCTGCTTACCACTGTGAGGGTATTCATTGGTAGGATTTGCATCTACAAACAGTTGATTGCATCTACAATCAATAAAAGAGATTATTCTCAACAAATGGGTAATCTCATCAATCCAGTTGGAGATATTAAAAGCCAACTTCAATTTCCAGTTTAGCTCTTGCTGGAATTTCCAGCCAGTCAGCTTCCCATGGGGAATGTGGCCTAAAGACTTCAAAATCATCTTTATCAGCTATAGCCTGCCCTATGGAGATTAGACTGCCATGAACCATGGTTTCATGAACCAATTCCTTATAATAAATCTCTTTATGTATTTGTATCTTCTTGGTTCTGTTTCTCTGGAGAACACTGACTAATACATAGTCTAACCCCTTATTTTATACACAAGGGCCATGAGGCTCAGAGGACGGCCAAGTTGTAGCATCCTTTCAAATTTTCTGATTGTGAAAATGTGAAACTACCTTTCTCCCACACCTCAGTCCCATCCTGCTGATTCTGCCACCCACCTGAGAGGAAAGGAGGGGAGGCCTCTTGTAGGATGCAGCTGGGTGGAACACCTCCTCTTCCCCTGGAGGCAGTGACGTCTGCCACTCCTAGGAGATGATTAAAATGTTGTTGCTATTGTTAAATTTTGGCTAGTGGAACCTGGATTATCCTCCCATGGGGGCTGATCATGAGTCACCATAGCACATCCTCAGGAAGTATCTGGCTGGACTCCCAAAACCGCCAGACCCTGCAGTGAATTAGGACCCAGGAGTTAGTGCAGTTCTGCAAATAAGCTGTGAACTGGAGGCCCTGGTGGCTGCTCCCACCAGGAATGGGGGTTAGACATTTAGGAGTGGCCAGAAGCCCTCTTGTGATGTTGGCATCATAAAATTCATAGGTCATATGGTGCAATAGCCCATGCGAAGTCCTCAACATGGTGGTGGGAGGACCAAGGAGGAAAGAGTCCAGCAAGTTGCCTGCACAGAGAAGTTGTTCAATAAAATCACATAGCCATTTTTTCTCTTATAGGAGGTGGCCTTTGAGTTGGACCTTGAGTATGACCAAGTCCCTTCCTCTCTAGTAATAGGTATAAGGAAATAGGGGATAGCCCTAAGGGAAGGGATGGCCACAGATTTAGGAATTTCAGGAGTCACATTCTGCATTTTGATAACTGATCTGCAGACAGTGGATAATTATGCAAGAGGGACATTCACTCAAAGTGAAAGGAGGAACCATGAGCTAAAATGCAGCAATCCTGGGTTAAATAAAGTCAAGTGGCTCCATGCCATGGAAAGAGAGTCCAGAGTGAATGAATGAATAATGAAGGAATGAAGGAATGACTATGACTAGGTACATCGATAGGGTTCACTGTCTGAGTCATATTCTGGAAAAGAAAGGACACTGTGGCTTGGCTATGCTTTTCCCTCTCCTTCTTGCCTCTCGTTACTGCTGCATATCAAGGCCCCATTCTTTGACACAGCTCAAATGTCAGCTCCTCTTCCAGGAAGCCTTGCTTAAGTCACCAGTTCAGAAATTTTCTCTCTCTGTCCTCCCAAAGGCCTTACCTCCACTGTCTCGAGGCTCTTATTTCTAGGCCAAGTGATGGTTATTGGTGCATCTTAACTCTGTGTGCCCTCCTGCTGCCCAATGCTTAAAGCAGCCCCTTGCCCAGGGGGTCTTTGGCCCTCCAAGGGCCCCCACTTCCCCTGCCTAATTCCTAATATTGAGGCCTGTTTTCTCCTGACCCCTTTGTCCATGAGTTTGTGTGACTGGTAAAAAAGGGTCTTGAATAGAAACAAAGTAGAGATGCATTTCTTGGAATGAATGGAAAGTGGTCTCAGAATGGGCAGGAGATTTGGGACAGGTGTTGGATTCTCCAGTAGAGGAGGGACGAAACTGATCCAAACTGAAGAGAGTATAAAATCCATCTCAGGGCCTGGGGTAAAGCCAAGGGCCCCTCTGGAGATGCCCATGACTATATGTTGGGGAGAATGGAAAAGGTACGGATAGGAATGCCTCGGGTTGTAGGGGAGGATAAGGGTGAGATTCATAACTAGCTCTCTGTATTTGTTTCTTTGACCTAACCAGCTACATACCCATCACTCCAAGCACTGATTAGGGGAAAGCACCTCCAGAATTGCTCAATATATGTTAGAAATAATAATAATAAACAGATGATGCTTTTTGAGTATTTGCCATGTGCCAGGCACTTGTCCTGGTGTTTTTATACATATCTCTACATTTAATTATCTCATCATTCCTGTGGAGTAGGCATAATTACTACTCTCATTTTGCAGAAGATGAATTGGGGGCACAGAGAAGTTAAGTAATTTATCCATAGTCACACAGTGAGTAAATGACAAAGCCAGGATTTGAACCCATTCTCTTGCCTCTCCAGGCCTATGTTCATACCTACCATGCAATAGGGTATGATATTAATCTTAAAATATTTTCTCACCTAATTTTTATCCCAACCTACAGATACTTTCTGCTAAAGCTGCTTGTTATAAGAGATGATAATATTGCTCTTTCACAGAATAATTCACATTCTCAAAGCCCTAATAATAATTGTTTGGATTAATCTATAGAAGAAATTCTCTTCCAAGGAGAACCTCAAAAGAACTGATAAAAGCAATTTAAAAAGTAGAATCATCTATCCCAATTACTTTTGAAGGTTTATTTCTCAGCAGTTCATTTCCTACTATATTTTTTATTTGGTGAGAGCCAAATAAACAGAAAAAAAAATCTAGAATTTTGCCTGATGGAAAGGGAGACTCAGAACAATAAAATAAATGCCAGTTTGAAAAATAACCTCTAGGCACACCTGAATACCAAGTAATGTGTTTATTCATATTTGTACGTATATTAAAATATTTCTCATTGAGTCTGTTCTCATGATCTGAACAGAGGCTATAAATCAATATCTCTACATAATTTTTGAAAAATAAATGCCTTCCTGCTTAAAAATATGGCCTTGTATATTGGCAGTGTATGATGGTAGAGTGTTTTCAATTGCAAACAACAGACGATGCCAACTCAAATTGGTTTAATGACTAAGGAAATGTATCATTTCATATAACTATAAGTTCAGAGGAGGGGAACGCCTCAGGGTTGGTTCAATCAAAAGCCCAATAAAGTCATCAAGGACTCAGTTTTTTTCATTCCTCTACTCCACTGCCCTCAATTTTGGTTGTATCCTCACACTGACTACCAGATGGCCACAGCAGCCCCAGATGTAACATCCAGAAGCAGCAACATTCAGAGGAAGAGCAGAAGCTGGCTCTTTCTTGTGTCTATTTTTTAGAATCAAGGAAACCTCTCCCCAAGGATTCCTGGCAGACTTCCATGCAAATGCCATTGTTTGGACTCAGGTCACCCCAGAGAGACAGCAGTCATTTTCCAATTTCCATTTCTGAAACAAATATCAGTCCTCCATACAGATATGGAAATTTTAATCATTCTTGGAGACTGAAAACTTCAAAAACATGAAAACATAAAATTTCATAATAAAAGCAGACCGACTGGTTCTCCTGACTGATGATGGGTGGTCTCTATCAACACAGGGGTCACCTTTCTTTCCTAAAAGTAGTATTTCCTGAAGATTGTGAAATATGGATTTGTTAACTGAATAATATTTTAAATTCAGTAGACCAGCTTGCTACTTAGAAGAACTAGTTGGTGGAGTTTTAAAATGTAAAATGAAGTTTAAAATGAAGGGTTGAATGCACACATTAATCGCCACTTCATCTCTAAGCATCACTAAAGAAGAGATAATAAATAAATAAAAGGCATAGTGCCCAAAGGACAAAGTGTGGGAAAAGAGTCAATGGCAGCAAACTTTCAGAAGCTGGAAAGCAGATGGATGAGTGGGACCTGAGTTAGACTTGAGAAAGCTGAACCCTAAAACAGTCTTAAGGGAAGCCAATATAAATTCCTGATTTATTTTGAAAAACTGTAGAATCGGTGGTGCCTGGTACCTCTGAATGTGGGCGTAAAGGAGAGCTACCGTACAAGGATTCGTTAGAAGTCTCCGTAGGATCTAGCTGGGTCTCTGGCTCTCTTCCTCCCCTCCATGGCATGGGAGACTGCTCTTTGCAGCAGACTGGAGGCTGTTTCTCAATAGTCAATAAAAGAGAGAGTCTGGATTGAAGGACAAGGTGAAATTGAGGTCAGAAAATGGAACAATTAAGTGAAACCTTATTTACCTACCATACGTTGAAACCACCAATTTTCTTTCCCCACTCAGCATCCTGAACACTGGAACCAGGTTATACCCCCTAGGTTGGAAGAATATTCTCTGGGGCTGTTCAATATCAGAAGATATTGATATTGGGGTTCCCAGCCATATCTAGTTCCCAGCTAGACAGTGGGGTTCAGATAGCAATGAACAGATAGATAGCAATGGATGATTAGGTAGGGGTGGAAAGTCTTTAATGTAAAAGATGTCATAACAAACAAACAGAAAGAAAAAAGTAACTTGGATGGAAGAGACTATGTAAGGAGAATAAAACCTAAAAAATAATCATTAATAGCCTTACAGAGATAGTACATCCTTGAAATAGAAACAGAATACCATAAAAACAGAAAAAAAAAGCTCTTGTCAATTAAAAACATGAAAGCAATGAGAAATTAATAGAAGGGTAGGAAATGAAAAATCAGTAGAAGGGTAGGAAAATGAAGGTGAAGAAATCTCTCAGAAAGTGATCAAAAAAGCAAAGGGATTGAAAATAAAGAAGAAAAGGTTGAAAAAATATATAGAGGACATAACTGCGGAGATCCAATCTCCAAATAATAAGAGTTCTGGAAAAAGAGAACAAAGAAAACAGAGAAATCATCAAAGAAATAGTTCAATACATTTTCCTAGACTTGAAAGACATATTTCCAGACTAAAAGTGCCCAGTAAAATTGATAAAACCAGACTCACGGCTGGCAGATCATTGTGAAATTTCAGAACAATGGGGTCACAAAAAGACCTATAAGCTTTGGGGTGGGTGGGAGAGGGGTTGATTTCATTCAAAGAAACAAGAATCAAAATTAGAATGCATTTAATTTTATAACAGCTAAACTGAACTTAGCCTGTCAGTGGAGAAGTGTCTTCAAAATGCTGAGAATACATATTTTCCCACCTAGAATTCTGTATCAACTAACTGTGAGAATAAACTAAAAACTTCTTCAGACTTACAAGGGCTTTCCAGGCATCCTTTAAGAAAACTGGAGGATGTGCTTCACCAAAATGAATCAGTCAAGTTAAAAAGAGAATTCAAGACAAAGATATCCAATTCTTGAAAGAAATGAAGGTGATGGTGAAAGGAAACCCCAGATTGGATCAGATCAGAAAGTGCCATAACCAACTTTTTCGAGAAAATGAAACTGACAGAACACCTAATATGCTTGAACATATTGAAAGAAAATTTGCACACTCAGGAGAGAATTTAAATTGGTGTTGAGTACATAGATAATGTAACAAATGAAAATGACAATTACTAATTTCAGGGTAAACAAAAGTTAGGCAGGAAAGGAAAAAGAATCATAGTACACACCATGGTTCAGCTATAAATAGAATTTGCAAAGCAAGAATAATATACACAGTGAATACGGATCCAGCCCAAACTACTGTATAATTATCTTGAAAGGCTAGAAGGGCTGAAAGTGCATGTGGGTGGTGGTGGTAGAGAGGTAGAGAAAAGTGATAGATCTCATTTTCTACAACAGGAAGCCAGTAGATGGTGCCTAAACTAAAAAATAATATAAGCGACCATGGAGGAAAATACCAAAAGAATCGATTGAAAGAGTTAAAAATGGTTCATTCAGGAGAGTGAGAAAAGGAGTACGGGTGGGGAATTGCTTTTCCTGGAGACACCATGTGTGTTAGTTAGATTCAGTTGTCAACTTGGCCAGGTGAGCATACCTAGTCTTGTTGCTGCAGACATAAGCCAATGGTACGTGAACCTCATTTGTTGCTAATTACATCTGCAGTCAGCTAGGAGGCGTGTCTGCTGCAATGAGTGACATTTGACTTAATTGGCTGGTGCTTAAATGAGAGAACGCAACGTTGCACAGCCTAAGCAGCTTGGCATTCCTCATCTCAGCACTTGCAGCTCAGCCCAGGCCTTTGGAGATGCAGAAAGAAGTCACCCCCGGGAAAGTTGTTGGAACCCAGGGGCCTGGAGAGAAGACCAGCAGAGACCATCCTGTGCCTTCCACGTAAGAAAGAACCTCAGTGAAAAGTTAGCTGCCTTTCCTCTGAAGAACCAACAAAATAAATCCCCTTTTATTA
>PVIY010012140.1:0-62944 GCA_004026745.1 Myrmecophaga tridactyla
TCCTTCCTTCTTTTTTCTCTCTTTCTTCCTTCCTTTCTTCCTTTCTTCTGTATTTACTGAAGTTTAATTCAATTACTTTGGTTATTCAATTTTTCAGTATGGTGTTTCTCTACTCCATGCAAACTTCTGCAATAAACAAACAAAAAAAGATTTGGCTAGCAGCATGAGCTTTTAAGTTTCTTGCTTCTATTTGCTTCAAAAGTAACATATTTTCTCTTAAGAATTTCACTTTTATAAGAGTAGGATGGAAGGATGTAGGGCAGGAGGAAGCCCAATCTGTGTACCCTTTGAGAATGCCATAGTGCCCAGAGCGTTTGCATGTGGGGCTCCAGGAGAAATGAGGAGCAACTGTGGAACTGATCCTTTGATTCTGGGGCTTCAGAAGGTGCTAGAAACACCCTAAGTAGTCAGAAAACACCTTGATTGAGGAGACTGACCAAAAGACGTACCTCAGTTTGTGATACTGATCCATTATTATCAGGGAGGGGTACTTCTGTCAGTACCATACAAGTGTCTCTGATTTTGGCTTGGGGAAACCTGATCCCAGATCCTGAGTAACAGGTCCTGTTAAAACCGACAGAGAATGCCAATAAGAAACTTTAAAGACCAATGAGGAGAGTATCTATCTCCAAACTGGTGAGCTCTGAGTAAGAAATAAGTGGAGGGAAGAGAGAAGTGCAGGATGAGGGGACCAATAGGATGAATCAGCAGCTTCAGCTTCTATAAAAATGAAGTGTGGGAACTCCTTGGGACCAAAGGGAATGGCAAAGGACTTAGGTGTTTAGGAGTGGAGTGACTTCACAGGCTCAGGGCTCAAGAAACAAAGGTTAATTGCAATTATTACTATCTCCCTGAGGGCTACCCTGGCCCTCTAGGATTGGTGTGGCATGGGGAAATTCTTTCAGAGCACAAAGATTATTCTCATATCAATATGTAAATTAAACACTCTGCAGAAGAAAAAGATGTATAATTTGAAAAGAACCTAGATTTTTCTAAAGTCACTTTGATAAGGTTATTCTTATTCTATCACATATTCTAAAGTGAGTGAGTCCTTGTTTCCCACAGCAATATTACTACAACCTTTATTCCTGTATCTTTCAATAGCTTTTTGGCTCTTTCAGCTAGGCCAAGAGTGTTAATACATTTGGAGCCCCTTGCCAACATTTTGACTCCAGCAGCATGTATAATTAATCTGTGTCATGACCAGAGCCATTGGTAGCTCTCATCCAAATGTGCACAGAGCTCCTGGTTATGGCCTGTATCCTCATGACCTAAATGTAGCCCATCTTGTTCTTCCCCTTTTTCTTCACCCTCCCTTTTACCACGGATTGTTATTTTTATGGAAAACAATGAAATGGGTATGTTTTCTAGTCTACCACTTCTCAACAGACTTAGATTGATGTGAATTAGACATTTAGTGGGGAGAACATTTCCAATAGTCTAAATAGAATGTGGACTTATGCAGTCACACTTCACTGAGTGGTCTAGTCATGTATAAAATGAAGTGATCCTTTTCCTAAGGAACTAGTTTGAAATCAGTGGGCCTGTGGTGGGAATTGTGTGTCTATGCACTACCTATGCGTCAGCTGGCCATGCGTTGGTGTCTGCATAGTTTACTTGGAGAAATAAAATCTTGGTTTCAGACATGTTGCTGAGAATCAAATGATAACTGAAAGTCTCTTGAGAACTATAACTCTACTCACAAAGTGAAACTGTTCAGTGTCATATCACTTAAAGGAAAATCATGGCATTGCTCAATTAATGCATTCAACAAATATTTATTGCGTATTTCCTATGAACTAAGTACTGAATGAGGGGTTGAGGATAGAGTGATGGTTAACATGGATTCTAACTCTGCTTTCCTGGATCTTGGATTCTAATGAGGAGAGACAGGCAATAGACAAGCAAACCTACCAAAGAAGTTTTAAATAGTATTAAGTGCTATTAACAAAACCACACCGGACTTTCAATAGAGTTACTGGTTGAGGTGATGGTGGCAGGGGTGTACAGCTAGTTTAGATTGAACAGTCAAGGAAACCTTCTGTGAGGAAATAATATGAATTGTTTCAAGCTAAAACACAGATATCTTTCTGAATCTAATTCCTCTTTTCAAAATTCTGGACCTATCAAGTTTAGCTAAATGCTTATTTGGTTTTTATTTGCTCCTTCTAAACTAGGCAAATCATTTGACTATTGCTATGTAAACATTTAATAAGCTTGCAGATCAAGCACTAGGAGATTTTGTTTGTTTCCTTTTATAAATTACAGGAAATAGCTCACAATTAGGGAGAACTGCCTCCAGGTAAATGGCGATACTTTTTTTTAATAGTCTCATGACTTTAACAACCAGACTTTAGCTCTGAGCATAGTTACTTGAAAGATACTAGATTTTATACCCCTCAAAAAGCTACTTTGCAATTTCATATACTCAAACCCATCCTCACATTGTTGGTTTGGGAGATATGTCTTATTGGTTGCTCTTCACTCAAAGAAGTTACAGCAGGTGCTATTTCAGCCATTTGCAGAAGTTAGCTATGTTCAAAGAGAAATAAACTTAGTAATTCCCACCTGTGGCAGAGCCAGGAGCCTCCTCAGAAAACATACCCCACCCAAAGTCCTCACTGTTAATTCAATTTGCTTGACTTCCTTCTATATTCCTTTTATTTCAGTTTCATGGATAATTGGATTTTGGGGTTCATCTTTCAAGAGTGATTACTTTTGGTATTCTCTATAGTTTCCAATAGACAGATATAGATGGACCAGTCAATTGACCTTGTTATCACTCAATTACTATCCTCTTGCCAACTCCCATGATTCTTCAGGGTATAGCCATTAGGCAAAGGACTCAGGGGTATACTTTGTGATCACCTTCCACCAGAATTTGCCCTGGCAGTCACCTTCTCCTCACTCGGCTTCCTTGTATAAAATCAAATACTAGTAATGAAAAAAAACTCCACAACTTTAAGCAAACAATTTTTAAGCCTATGCTGATATAGGGTTGGTGTTTAAATGAGGTATTGAGGTGTTAGATTTATTAATGATTCATTCATTCACAACTCTTCATGGAACACCTGGCATTGTACCTTTAACAGAATATATGTATATGTTCCTTCTAGATAACTACTGATACCTAGTAGTACCTACCAAATGTTAGTTGCTATGCCAGGTTTTAAGTATACTACAAGAAAAAGGACAGGTATAATCTTTGCCACTTAAGGGGCTTATAGTTTTGCAGAGAGAGACACCCAAAAACCATGTAAAACAAACAACACATACTTGTATACTATGGTAAGTGCATTGAAAGAAAGCATACAAACCGCTAAGATATGGAAACCAGTGGTGGAAGAGCCTACTTAAAAAATGTGGTCAGTCTCCTCTGTACATGAGACGTGACTCCCAGGGATGTAAAGCTCCCTGGCCATGTGTGACAGGACTCCTAGGATGAACCAGGACCCGGCATCATGGGTTTGAGAAAGCCTCCTTGACCAAAAGGGGAAAGTGAGAAATGAGACAAAGTATTAAGTGTCAGTGGCTGAGAGATTTCAAACAGAGTCGAGAGATTATCCTGGAGGTTATTCTTAAGCATTATGTAGATATCCTTTTTTAGTTTATGGTACATTTGAAGTGGCTAGAGGGATGTGCCTGAAACTGTTGAATTGTATTCCGGTAGCCTTAATTCTTAAAGAAGACTGTATCACCATATAGCTTTTATAATGTGACTGTGTGATTGTGAAAACCTTGTATCTGGTGTTCCTTTTATCTAGGGTATGGACAGATGGGTAAAAGATAAAGATAAAAAATAAATTAATAATGGGGGGTAAGGGGCAAAAAAAATTGGGTAGATTGAAATACTAGTGGTCCATGAGAGGGAGGGGTAAGGGGTTTGGGATGTATGAGTTTTTCTTTTTCTGTAATGATACAAAAGTTTCAAAAATGATCATGGTGATGAACACACAACTATATGATGATATCGTGAGCCACTGATTGTCTACTTTAGATGTATGTGTGTGAAGATATCTCAATAAAATTATTTAAAAAAAATGGTCAGGGATGTTGTCTCTCAGGAGGTGATATTTGAGCTGAATCCTAAGGGATAGAAAAATGAGCCAGTACACAGAGAATCAGGGAAGAACACTCCAAGCAAAAACCTGGGTTGGGAAAGAACTCCTTGTGTTCAAGGAACTGAAAGAAACCCCTCTTGACTGGGTCACAGTAAATGGGGGGGAGAGTAGAGTAAGGCAAGGTGAGAGAGAGAGAACAGGAAAGGTCCAGGCTGTGCAGGTCTTTGTGGACCTTGTCAAGGAACCTGGCTTTTTTTCAAAGAAAAATGAGAAGTCATTGAAGGATTTTAATAGAACAGGGACATAATTGATTTCTGCTTTAAATAGATCATTTTGACTGTTGTGTGTAGAATCTATTTGAGGGGATACAACTGGAATTGGGGAGCTCATGTGAAAAGTGACTGTTGACTTTAATTAGGAAGCTACTATAGTAGACCATGTGAAAGGTGGTGATGACTTAAACTAGAGTGGTGACAGTGAGATGGAGAGGCGTGGATGATATTAAGATACGTTTTGGGATAGTAGAGTGGCTGAATATGGGATTGCAGATAAAATACACCAAAGGTCACGAGCTAGTTCCTGGGATCAGGAACACAGTCCTCCTAAAAAAATTCCCAAGATGGATTAGACATGCAAGAGATGTATTGGGAAGATGCTCATGAGGGATAAAAGGGGAGGGACAGTGAGTAGGTAGGAAGAAATCCAGACTGTGATGCAGGTCTAGCCTCTTATTAAAGGAGATAAGTGTGAAAGAGCTTCAGACCTCAAGACAGTTGGATAGGCTGATTGAGTATCCCTGAGTCAAGGATTCTGATTAAGGGAGTCCCTACTTGGACAGAAACAGTCTGAATCCAGGACTTCTGCTGCATTCAGTCATCATGGAAGCAACCAAAGGGAAACATTGCCTCAGAGTGAACACCAGGAGGCTGTCAGTCAATACGCCTCTGAAACAGGTTTCCTTAAAGGGTGTTCTGAATGGCTTACCTCCATAGCTGCCACAGGTGACTTCACAGATTTTATATTGAGTAACTCTTGTTAAGGAAGCATGATTGCAAGAGGAAAAGGTCTGTTTTTGTTATAAAGTAAGGATATGTTTTGGACATAAATTTGAAATGCCTGAGACATACAGTGGAGGTGGATATACTAAGATATGGTAGATAGAAGCTCAGAAAAGAGGTTTGGGCTGGAAATTTTGGAGTCATAACATTTTCCATATGGTATTTAAAGTTGTAGGAATAGGCAAGATCATTTTTGGGAGAGAGAATATAGACAAAGAAGAATAAAGTGTCCAGGACTGAACTGAGAAGTCAGGTAGAAGAGGGGTAGTAAGCAAAGGTGAGTGACTGGCAACATCCAGAAAAGTAGGAGGAAGGCCAAGAAGATGTGGTGTCCCAGAGGCCAAGAGAACAGTGTGTCATAAAGGAAGAGAGCTGGACAACTACATCAAATGTTGCTTCTTGGGTTGAATTAGGACAGAACAGAGAAGTGATGAACAGAATTGGTAATGTGGAAATCTCTGGTGACTTATTTCTTTCTTTGGTTCTAATGGCTTATTAATTTCCTAAGACAAGTGGAATAGGCTAAAAGAGAATGGAAAATGAGGAAATGGAGTAATTGTATATTTAAAATTCAAGAAATTTGTCTATGCATGAGTCAGGAGAATAGGGAAATGGTTGGAAGTTAATGTGGAGAGAAGTTTTTGTTTTTAATGATTGCAGATATTGACGATATTGGGAAACCCCTATGGAAGGTGAGTGGTTGATTTTGCAAAAGAAAGAAAGGGTAACTAAAGAGAAAAGGTCCTTGAGAAGTAGAGAGGGCCTGGGATCCTGAGTGCCTTTGCTAGGAAGAGGGCTATGGATAACCATTTATCCCTGAACAATGCAAGGAATATCCATCCTCTCCCGGGGGTGCTGCAGTGCCTCATCTATCAACTTTCCATTTGCCCAGAATGGAGTCTTCATTCTAAGGATTGTGTTACAAGGTATTGGGGATTGAATTGTGTCCCCACAAGACATGTTCAGTCTTAAGTCTCCCAACCACTGCGAATTCATTTGTAGGTAGGATCTTTGAAGCTTTATCAAGATAAGGCCAAATTGAGTCAGGTTGGGCCTTAATCAGCATGACTGGGGTCTTTATAAGCAAAGTAAATTTGGACATGGAAGTAGAGGAAGAGACAGAAGGAGCCAGAGCACCATGTGCCAGAGTCACAGATTGTTTGCCAGCAAACCACTGTGAGAAAGCTAGCAATTTGGGAGAAAGTACAGCCTGCGATACCTTAATTCTGATGTCTCGCCTCCAAAACTGTGGGCTAATAAATTCCTGCTGTGTAAGCTATTTAATCTGTGGTACTTGTCATAGCAGCATTGGCAAACTAAGACACTAGAGAATAAGGAAAAAAAATTGACTATTGGGGAACAACAAGGAGTTTTCTTCATAATATCTTTTGATTTGTTCCTAGGTACCTAATACTTTTGTTGCTATTGTAATTGATATGTCTTTTTTGAAATGTTATATTCCATAATTCTTTAAGATGCAGATCTTATCAAATCATTTCCCTTCTCAAAATCATTGGTTGCCCCCCTTTAATTACAAAATAAAGTCCAAACTTCTTAGCCTGGCAGTCAAAGCTCTTTGCAGCATTTCCTCACCTATAAAATCTCTCCCCATTTTACTCACTATTCCCTGCATATAAAATGTACCTTGAAGTTATTCAGTTTTCCTTTTCTCCCTCAGTTTCAGAATCCTTTCTCATTCTTGCAAGGCCCTCTGAAATGACATTTCCTCTTTAAAAATTTACCTGGACTGATAGAATTAATTATTCTCTCATATGTGGTTCCACAGTCCATTGTACCTACTATTATTATACCACCTAATGAATTGTAATTTCAAAATGTAATTAGATATTTCTCCCTACTAGAATTTGATCTGTCTGTAAGTTCAGACAGTATCATAATCACCTGGAAGTAAATGTTTCTTTAACTGTTGATGTTTATAAGATAGATTTTGGAGAATTTTTCCTACAGGTGCGTGAAGGCTGTTTGACGGTATCTTATCTGATTCATTTTCACAAAAGGTATTGACACCGCAGTTGTTCTGCATAGGGCCTGAAATTTGGGTGGAAATCTAGATGCTTCTATAACATTATCACTACTTGAAAGCAGGAGCAGATTTTACTAAAGACAGGAATGTTTGCATTGCAAAAGTACTGGATGGGGAAAGTAGAAAGGACAAAAATACACACTTCTCTTGAGCATATCACTTTCTTCCCAGTTTGCTTGGTTTGGAAAGGCATGAATGGTGAATGCTGGAACACACACCTTAAAATATATTGGAATCCCCAGGCACCTCTCTTTATATCCCTAAATTTTTATAATTCCACAATTTTTATAATTAAGAACTCATTATGTGTCAGCTACTGCAATAAATTCTTTGCCTTCCTCATCTCATCTAATTTTTATAACAATCCTAAAAGGTAGGTACTTTATTATTTCCATTTTATGTGAGGGAATTAAGACCAAAAGATATATGGAGACTTGTCACCATCACATATACAAAAGCTATAGCAGATTGATGATTTTAACCCATCCTGCCTGTCTCTAGAGATTGGGCTCTTAAGCACTGTGCTTTTTGAACTCTCCTAGTTTGATTCAGTCAGTGTTTTTTACTGGGCTCAAAGTGACAGAGGAGCTGACTTAAAAAGTATGCACAGTGTCTGACTTACCAGCAGGGGTCTAGGGCAAATTCCAAGACAGATAAAAGTTTTCTTAATGTTTTCCAAATTCTATTTTAAGGCTACCCCCCAGCTATTCAAAGCCCACCCAAACTCATTCAAAGTTTCTTTTTTGTAAGCAACTTTGAGATATAATTCCTACACCAAAGAGTTCACCTTTTTAAAGTGCATAATTCAAGGACTTTGAGCATATTCACGAGTTGGGAGTCCATCACCACAATCAAGTTTGAAATATTTTCATTATCCCCCATAAAACCATACCCCTTATAGGGGAAAACTGCTATTGCATGCTATGGGCTATGTTTAACAAGAAAACATTAACAGTACCACAGCAATACCAGGGGCAAATAATGGGGGGAGGGACAAGAGTTAAGGGAAAGTTTGGATTTTCTTTTTGGTGAGGGTGTGTTTACTGGCTATCTTTCTCTTGGGATAATGAAATTATCTAAAATTGAGAGTGTTGATGGACTGTTGACTTTGGACATTACACATGATGCCCAATGAATGGAGGCAAGATGCACTGACTGAGAAGTAGATTGACCAATGATGGTGGATACATATGATCGAATATTGTGCTGCTACAGAAAGGAACGAAGCTGTGAGGCATGCAACGTTGTGAATGAACCTGTGGGTCATTTGGTGAGGCAAAATAAGCCAGAAATGAAAGAGCAAATATTTATGTCCTCATTTAGAAAATACTTATAAGAAAATGGGGGCCTAGATTGTAAGATTTTATAGCACGTCACCTTTAGTCCTGAGCCATAATTGTTATTTCTGGATTTTGAGAGGCTGATATTTGGGTATATATATATATATATATATATATATATATAAAAACCAGTATTTAGAGATAAGAACGAAGCCAATCAGGTCGGGATTAAGGTAATTCAGAAAACAGGGGTAAGGAAGACATTGCATTTTAGAACTTCACCTACTCTTTGAGACCAAAGGGAGAAAGGTTTATTTTGTCTAGAACCTAAATTTTCTGCAGCACATAATCTAACTCAACCTGTCTGGATAGATCATTTAAACAATCCAAACACTGGGAGCCCAGAATAAGAAAGAGAGTCTTTAAGCCTGTGCAGTTTAATGTAATGTCTGGATACAGCCCAGAATATATTAAGAAGATAATCAAAAAGTATTGGCAAAGTCCCTTGAGGGATGGGAGAAAAATATATGGAACTATTAAACTTTACCACCAGGGAAACTCCTGATACTGAGTCAAACATTAGGGACACCCAAATCAATAGGCCCAGCTCTTGATCTTGAGGCTTGTTCTTGTGGAGTTTATGTATATAGTGAAAAAAGCTTAGCCTACCTATAGGTAAGTCTAAGAGTTACCTCTGGAGGACCTCTGTTGTTGCTCGGATGTGGCCTCATTCTCTCTAAGCCCAACTCTGTAAGAGAAATCAGTACCCTCCCCCCATGTGGGGGATGACATCTAGGGCTGAAAGTCTCTCTGGCAGCATGGGAGAGGACTCCCAGGGATGAATTTGACCCTAGTATCATGGAATCAACAATGCCATCCTGACCAAAAGTAGGGAAAGAAGTGTAACAAATAAGGTATCAGTGGCTGAGAGAGTTCAAATAAGGTCGAGAGGCTACTTTGGAGGTCACTCTTATGCAGGCTTCAGTAGACATTCTACTATTATAGCTTGCCAACCTCCAACCAAAACCATTCCTGCCAATCCTAAAGAACACCCAGGGCATTATATAAGATTCTACACAGGTTCCATGCACTGTGATTACTTTCCAGAAACCTACAACCTCCAGATGGTGGAGTTATGCAGAGAAGGTAGGATTTAACAAATGAGCATGATTGCAGAATCATTATATTGATATTTCCTTTAGTCTCCAGTATTTTAGAGCAGCTAGAAGTAAAAACCTAAGTTGTAGATTTGTAAACCCATACCAAACTCTGAAATCTGTTCTACAACTGATTGTTGTGGTATACTGTGAAATTTCTTGCTTTTTTGTATATATGTCATTTTTCACAAAAAAGAAAAAAAGAGTCAATTGTGATGATAGATGCACGGTTATATGAAAACAAAAACAAACAAAACCACACCCTTTACCTATCATCCCCAATCCCTCCAACCCTCGGCCCTGATCAACCACTAATTACTTTGTCTCTATAGATTTGCCTATTCTGGACATTTCATATAAATTTAATACAATAATACAATATGTGACCTTTCATATCTGGCTACCTTCACTTAGCATAATGCTTTCAAATTTCATCCATGTGGTAACAAGTATCAGTAGTGCATTTCTTTTTATTGCTGAATAACGTTCCATTATATAGATAGACCACATTTTATTTATCTGTTCATCAGTTGATGGAAATTAGGATTGTTTCCATTTTTGATTATTATAAATAATGTTGCTTTGAACGTCACTCAAGTTTTTTATTGCATTTTTCATTTTCCTACTCTGAATTCCCATTTCCTCATTGAACAGGTCTGAATTAAGACATAAGAGACCACTGGGACAGTCTAATTACCACAATTCACACAGGGGTGAACATGATTGCAATACAAAATGCATCCTAAAAGAGGAGTGTTACAACCCAAATAAACCTCTCATTGGAGAAATAACTGCAGACAGTTCTTTTTGAGAAATGAGGTTTTCCCCATACCTTTTTCTTATGCTGGCTACCATCTGTCACTGTTTATTCTACACCCACAAAGGCCCAAAGAAATAATTTAGCAGCCTATTTCTTAAAAGCTGCTGATCTTTTCAGTAGTCCTGTGTTTAATCTGTTTTCATTTTCTTCTGCTCATTTCCTTTTTCTTTTTATCTTCTCTACAGTAACTTTCTCTGGATAAATAAAAATATTATTATTCTGAACTTTATCATTATGCATAATTGCAACATCTTCATAATTTATTCCCATGTGTTACTACCTTCCTATATTCTAGCTCACTCCTTCTTGCTCTGTGATTCCAAAAATTTGATCTCGCCTAGAACTCCATTCTGTTGATCCTGCTACCTTGTCACCATCTATCACCTGCTTGATGTCCTCTCTTCCCTCTTAACCAGTCTTAAATTCCATTTTCAACCATTTGAGCACTCCCTTGTATACACCCTCAATTCTTTCTTGGCAAAGCCACAAGTTAAAGCCGTCTCTCTGTCTGCTATACAACACCAACAATGAATCTGACACAGAGCCAGAGCACATCAGAAAATCTTGCTGACTTTTCCCAAGATAAATTAACTTCTTTACTGTAAATTAATTACTTCAAGTGAGACTCTGATGCTTTATGATTAATCCTTAATGCTGCCTAGAAATTATGTTTCCCTAGTCCATTGACTTTCCTAGTTTTCCAGTTATTTTTATTACATCTCTTCTCAAAGTTCCAATGCCTCCATCATCCTCATTCACAAATGAAAGCGAATTCTCCAGACTCTAACCATTATATTTATCCATTTGCCAAAATCTGCATCCATAAGCTCTTCCATTCTCTTTTGTTTCTATTCAAACTAACGTTTATCCTATCAAAAAGTAGTATCTCCACTTGTGCACTAGATCTCCTCTTTTCTCTAGCAATTGCCTCAGCAATTCTTCCCTGTCTTTTATATTCCATCAATTTTTCACTTTGCCATCAATATAAAAATAATGTTGTCATATTTCCAATCTTAAAATCAACCAACTAATCAACCAACAATAAAAACCAAACCTTTCTTGCTGTACTTGTTTGAAGCTGTTATGTACCCCAGAAAATTTCAGTTTCTTTTAATCCATTTTTATGGGACCTTTTGATTAGGTTGTTGCAATTGAGATGTGGCTCACCCAATTCAAGTGGGCCTTAATCCTTTACTGGGGTCCTTTATGAGAGGATAAAAGACAGCAAACACAAGAGAACTTGAAGAGAGAGAAATGCCCCAGAGATGCTGAGCAGAGAACCCATAGAGGCTCAGCAAGAAAGCCACTGGAATCAGAAGCTGAAAGCAATGACACCCCGGAGTGAAGTACAGCAGATGCCGGCCGTGTGGCTCCCATGTGACAGGGATGTCCAGATGCTTGTGGCCTCTCTTCAGAGAAGGCATCATCTTCCTGATGCCTTACTTAGGACATTTTCACTGCCTCAGAACTGCAAATTTGTAAACTAATACATCCCTATTGTAAAAGCCAACCCATTTCCGATATACTGCATTGTGGCAGCTTTAGTAAACCAAAACACTTGCCTTCAATATCCTCACTAGTGTCACTCCATTTCTTGGCCTCCTTTTGCAGTAAAACTCTTTGAGACAATTGTCTCTGTCCACTTTCTTCTTGAAATTTTCACTGGTATAATTCACCAAGATCTCAAACTTCATATATCCCAAACTGAACTTCTGATTTTCACTGTCCCCCTTCAATACTTCATCCCCAATCATTCCTATTTCAGTTTGGGCAATAGCACCATTTTCATTGCCCAGGATTAATTCTTGGAGTTATCCTCAAGATCTTTTCTTTCTCATACCCCACATCCAATCAGTCAGAAAATCTCACCTACTCCATCTTTAAAGTGTATACTATATCTGACCAGTTCTTCTCATATCCCCCACTATCAGCTCCACTATTGAAGCTCACTATCATCTGTCACTCTCTGATTGGTCTCCTTGCTGCACCCCTGCCCCGTTCCTTACAGTTTGTTTCAGCAAAACAGTTTGAGCGAGCTTCTGAAAAGCACAAGTCATATCACATTGCTCCTCCACTCAACCCCCTTAGAGTAAAAGCCGAAGCATTAAAACCGTGGCCTACGGAACTGTTGAACTGAACTCCCATTAAGATCTGACCTCATTGCCTACTATTCTTCTCTCAGTCACTCCTCTCTTCCCATACTAGCAGCTGTGCTCCACCTTGGGCGCTTTGCACAGGGAATCTTCTCCTACATGGTTAGCTCCTTCACTTCTTGTAAGCTTTCACAGATATGACTCTGTGTGAGATGAGGCCCACCCAGACTACCCTGCATAAAACTGCATAGCATCTCCAACCCAATCTCTCCATACTGTATATTTTTGCATAGTATTTGCCACCTTTTAATACCTCTCTTTACGTTTATTCTTTAATTGACTGTCTCTCTCCACTAGAATCTAAGCCACATGATGTCTGGAATTTTTGTTTTGTTTTGTTTCATTCACTAGTACATAGCGTCTGGCCCATAGTAAGTCCTCAATAAATATTTGATCAATGAATGTCTGAAATTGAGAAACGCATTCAAGATTGTTCTATTAAATTTATTGATCAAATCGCTTTACTATGTGAACTGTTCTAGCTTGCTAGCTGCCGGAATGCAACACACCAGAGATTGGATTGGCTTTTAATAAAAGGGGATTTATTTCATTAGTTCTTCAGAGGAAAGGCAGCTAACTTTCAACTGAGGTTCTTTCTTATGTGGGAAGGCACAGGGTGATCTCTGCTGGCCTTCTTTCCATGCCTCTGGCTTCCAACAACTTTCCCAGGTGATTCCTTTCTGCATCTTCAAAGGCGTAGGCTGAGCTGCGAGTGCTGAGATGAGGTATGCTGAGCTGCTTGGGCTGTGCTAAGTTGAGCTCTCTCATTTAAGCACCAGCCAATTAAGTCAAACATCATTCATTGCAGCAGGCATGCCTCCTAGCAGACTGCAGATGTAATCAGGAACAGATGAGGGTCACATGCCATCGGCTCATGTCCATAGCAATAGAACTAGGCATCTTCACCTGGCCAAGTTGACAACTGAATCTAATTACCATATGAACTATCAATTTACTTTTAAATTTTAGTACTGGAAACATTTTAAATTGTATGCTTATTTTAAAAAGACATATTTATCACCTCTGATTGCCATCCCTGTTATATGTTTTCATTGAAATGGTTGATGTTTTAAGAGTTTGCTACAGAAAAATCTTTGTTTTAGGCACATTATATTTAAAAGCAGCATTCTTTCGATAATTAAAACCTTCTAAAATCATGCATTTATTTAAAAAAAGAGAAGACATCTGAAACAACAGTACTAGCTTCTTGTCCTGGAATTTGGCATTGAGGACTCTGGAATTCTCCAACTGCTATAGATCTAGCTGAGAGCTAAGAATAGTGCAGAATGTAAACCCTATAGAGCCAGCTGTGAAAGGAATATTTAGAACAATGTAAAACTATAGCACGTCTGATAGTTTGGGAATTGGCACTCCTTAATTGTCCAATAGTACAGTGCACATTTTTAATGACGTATTTTACTGTTTTAAATTCAAAATGGAAAAGGTTGTAGGATCCCTGCCCCTCAAGAGTGGTTTCATTGTCTATGTCTTACTTAACATTGATATGAGAGAACATAATGCAAGGACCTATGGTTGACAAAGGACATATATTATTGCCACATTTTATAGAAGTACCTTCAAGGCTCCCACAGATGCATGTAATAGGGTCCTCAGTTTGGTTTGCAATCTTCCAGGGTCGGTTGAAATAAAGTCTAGTACAATATGGGAAGTAAAGTGATACCAGTTCTGATTTTCTTCTATCTGCCCTTCCAGAATTCTCATTTCTCCTTTCAGCATCTTAATCCTAGTGGCCAGTTTCTTCGTGGGGAATCCCACAGAGCTCTCCTTTCCTGGAGATATACCTTGTGCCTGGAATTTATAATTTCTCCTCCTTCAGTGGAAATCTGTCTCAATTGGCTACTTATTGAGGAAAAAAAGTAAGTATACAATTTTTTTTTCTTGATAAATAAGAAGATTGGTTTAAATAATATACAAGATCCCTTTTTGCTCTAAAATCCTGTGATTCTATGATGTTATCTCTTTTCTGGGAAAAATGAAAACTACTGCTTATAAACTTTCTTGAGAAAACTGCTCCATGTTCATCACGCTTGTGGAATTACCAATCCTTTTCTTTTGTTCTATTTTATGTATTCCACAGAAATATGATTTGGAACTAATAGAGTATTCTGTGTATAGCAAATCTCCTAGAAGGGAAGGAAGCATGCCTCACACCCAGTTTCTGGATGTGCAGATTTCAAGCTCCTACCTAGGGTTTGTGGCTAGTTTGGTGGCAAGAAGGTGGTGCATTTCACGATCTTGGTAAAGGCATCTGCCAAGTGCAAATACGCTTTCTCACTTCCGTACTCATCATGGACCATCAAATCCTTGACAAAATTGTTTATTAAAAGATTTGCTATTCCTGCCTATGGTTTAATAGGCCCACTCTAGTAAGCAGCTCTATTTAAGAGCATACTATACACTAGAAAGAAGTAAATGAGTATTACTGTCCATCTTGAAACCTACAGGCTTCTGTTGAGATTGTTGGTAAATTCTCCCTGAACGTTTGACTACAAAGCATTCTAGGGAATGCAACAGATTACTGTCATTACCTTGATGAAATCTGAGCTAATTTTGCCTGGATCTAACCCTCTGGTTCCAGGAAGTCTAGCTATTCCAATTCTCTCACTTAGATGACACACCATAATGACGGCATTGAGAGCTTGGTCAGCTGCTCACTGGGGGATGGTCTGCCAGCATTTCCTTCACTGTTCATGGTTATTTCCCTGAAAGCTAAAACACCTCCTGAAATGTGGGGCCTTTAAATCTTTGTCAATCGTCCCTGCTCCGTCGCTGGTCAGTATGCTGTTGCAGAGTGTGGGAGGACAGACAACTTCAAACACATAATTGGGACAGTGAGTCCCATGGAGCACAGAAAGAAAGGAAAGAGCGACAGGTGTTGGAACCCAGGGCACAGGCCAGACAATGCTCTCACAGCCAGGGATTAGCAGGATGGAGGCAAACTACCTGCAGAGGGAACTCATTAAACTTCATGTTATTTTCCAGAGCTTTCTTCTTTGTTTCTGTATGACTGGCAGACACCCACAGTCACACTTGATTATAGTATTGTTTTCTTTGTTACCTAGGCAGCATTATTACTGAAACCCAGTGAAATATAAAGAAAACATGATGTGTCACTAAAGAACTCCAATGAAGGAAATGAAATTCTTAGTAAAAGTGAAGTGATGATGAAGATTTCTCAGCAAATAAATATTTCTGGGTTAGTGATGAAGATTGGACTTGAGGAATAGATGGGGAAGAACTTGGAATCTGTTTTGTTAGTTCCACTGTGGTTTTAGTGTAGGGGTAAAATTGAGGAGTCGAGGTTAATTAGAAATGGAGTGACTTTGGCAGTATCCATTGAAGTAATAGCTGTCAAAGAGCTTGGCATTTCCTGAGGAGGAGGAGGAGCTCATAGCAACTAAGACTCTCCACACTTCCAAATGGTTAATGCTCAGGAAGTACCCTTTGTTGAGGTCATTACTGCTACTATGAGATAGCCATTAAAAAAAAATCAGGTCTAGTTCAAAGGCAACATGTACAATGTGGAGCAATGTGGCCCTGGATGCTCCTTATCAAGGTTTTACTTATGAAACCTGCCCCCTCCTAGTCCCATCCATGGTTCTTAATGGCCGAGATGCAGAGCATAATGTACTCCCTTTTAGTCTTTCATTGATGTACACTAATGGGCAGAATTTGGGTGAAGAACAAGAAAACATAATTTGTATGCTCAATGATCAGCATGGAAACACATATTATATTTGAAGTACTTTACAAAATGATTCTAACCCTTATTCTACCACACTGGATTTTTTTTCCCAGTGATTTTTCTTTTCTTTTAATAAAGTTTCCTTGCTGCGATTTGCTCACTCTATTTATAACACTTTTTAGCTCAGCATGGATGGGGACTCTTGACTCATCCATTCTCACTTTTAATAATTATCTAGCGTGAATATTTGCCTCTCGATAGAGCTTTGTATTTGCTATGAGAAAAGGATAGTGACCAAATACTAGTTCTAAGGTATTTAAGTGCTAGAAATAATTTTGAAAACAGGAATATGATTATTTCATATTCTGAAATAATCTGAAAATTTCCACCACCTCATAGGCATTCTCAAATGTAAAATAATAGTAATAATATACCATTCAGTGAGAACTTGTTATGTACCTGACAGCGTAAGTGTTTTACATATATTGACACACTCAATCCTCAGAACACCCTTGGGGTAAGTCCTGTTGGCATCACTGTAGGGGAAGAGATGAATGCCTATGATCTGAGTTCAGTTCACGTGCCAAGAGTTAAAGTGGAGGAGGCTGGTCCAGAGCTGCATGTGCAGATGCCTTTTTAGAGTCCACCTACCTTGGCATGAGATAGGAAACAATGGCTAAGCTTGTGGGAATTAAAAGGAAAGTGAGCTTGAAATACAACTGTAGGGAGATGCTGTGGTCAGGGCTCAGATCAGATCCTGAATGGAGGCTCCTTAGCAGTGGATAGTTGCCTCTTAGATTGTGCAGGAACTCCATGACAGTGAACCAAGCTATGGTGCTAGTGAACTTACAGGAGTTCCTACTCACTTTTTTCTTCTAGCACATAGAAGAACCCCTGAATTGAATTGTGAACCCCCTGAAATTCTTGGATAATTCTGGGTTAGGATGGGGTCATAATTTTAAGACAGAGATGTAAGACTTCTGCTAGAGCAGATGCAGTGTACGGCAACTAATTGGAAATATGCATAAGATGTATGACTATACTTATGCTAGAAGCTGGAAGAGGGTCTTTCGTATACAAATATAAATCTCTTTGGATCACTGCTTTGTCCAAAAATCTCCAATGACTTTCCATTGCATACACCAATCCCAAATTCCTCATGTCGGCCTCTAAGGGACCCTGTCTCTAGATGTCCTACTGGGATCCAACATGGATCTTCTGTTGAATCCAAGCAGTCTCATTTAGATTTTCTAAATATGTTATGCTTTTTTGAATTGAAGTTTTACTCAGGATTTATTCCCTGGCCCCTGGAAGGAACAATTCTTACTCTCCGACTCTCAAAAGTGTACCCTCTCTCTGTTAAAACCTCATTCCTTCCATGAAGCTTTTTTCTTAGCCCATACAAATCTCTGAGTTTATTATCTACGGCGGTTGTTCGTTTCTATGAGAATACAGTGATAGCTATCATTAATTACCTCCTCTGTGTATTTATATATTTTCTATTTAACAAAGTTTCAAATTCTGAGAGACTGGGTTCACAGGGTTTACTGTTTCTTTTTTATCCTCCACAGGGAAAATGGAATCAATGAGAATAAAGCTGGGCATTGAATTAGAAGACCTGAATTTTACTCCTGGCTCTGCAATTTACTAATTGTGATCTTAGGCAACTTTTTAAAGCTCCAAGTTCTTCATTTATAAAATGGATTTGATAATAGCTACTTCTCAGTGCTAGTGTGAGAGTTAGACTTGATACTGTATGTGGGTAAGCATCAGACAAATGTAACTTATTAAGAATATTTGCTCACAGAATCTTTTTTGAATGAATGATTAAGTTTGTCACCACAACCATACATTTATCACCACAGGAATTTGTCATTTTAGTATCTTTATTTGGGATGCCAGAATAGCTCAGATACACACGCTTTATTTTAAACATCCCTATTAAAACTATGATCTCTTTTTTAAGCATCATTTGCTTTCCTATGTAGCCTGGACCTTGTTTTTAGTCAGATCAGAGATGCACTATCTGACATATTAGAGTGTTTTTCCCTACTGATATCCAACTTTCCAATTTTGCTGTATTATTTATATTTATTATTGTGTAACAAATTACTCCAAAACTAAGTGGCTTAAAATGGTAACAATGACTTATTTCTCATGGTTTTGTGGGTCAGGAATTCAGGAGCATCTCGTGATGCTGCAGTCAGGTGTCAGCTGGGGCTGTAGTCATCTAGTCTTGAGTGGGAATGGAAGATCAGCTTCCAAGGTGCTTCACCCATATGCTATTGGCTGGGGTCTCCAGTTCCTCACACCATGGGTCTCTCAATGGGGCTGCTTGAGCTTCCTCATGCTATGGCCGCTGGCATCCTCCAGAGCAGATGAACCGAGAGACCAAGAGAGAAGCTGCAATGCTTTTTAAGACCTAGTTTTGTGTGTAACATATTGTCACTTCTGTCCTATTCTACTGATTACACAGGGGCAGCCCTAATTCATTTAAGAGGTGACTATACCATGCTAAGAGATGAGGATCATTGGAGCCACCTTAGAAACTGGTTACCATAGTATATACCCTCTGGTCTCCAATGTTTCATGTGCCTCCCCCTTACCATCTGTAAGACCTCCATATCTCATCTTGTTGTAGTATTGCCTCAAAGTCCAGGATCTCATCATCTAAATCAGATCTGGTATAGCCTCTTGAATGTTGTCCCTCTAAAGAGGAACATAATCTAAAGACTTTTGAGCTAAAGAAACAAGTTATCTCAGCACTCAATGATTATGAAAAGGGAGTAGGATGGTTGCAATAAACACCTTTCAAAAAGGGAGGAAACAGGAGTCGCACAGCAGTCACTGGCACGGCAATTCTGAAATCCAGCCAGGTATACACTGATTCCTTGATCTTTGATTGGGGCTTAGCTCTACTTCCTTGGAATGATTCTCCAAGGCTTTAAAATTTTTTTCCTTTGTTTTATATTTTTTAATATGGTAACATGTAAATATATATATAAAACACAAAATTTCCCATTCAAACTATTCTAAGTGCATACTTAGTGATATTAATTACATACATAATGTTCTATCATTACCACCATCTATTACTCTGGTGGTTTGGAGTTCTATGCACCTCAGAAAAACATATTTGTAAATTTAATCCATTTGTGGGTGTGAACCCATTATATGAAGGACCTTCTGATGAGGTTACTTCAGTTAAGATGTGGCCCACCTCAGTCAGGATGAGTCTTAATCCTATTACTGTAGTTTTGCATAAGCAGATTGAATTTCACACAGGTGAAAGAGAAAGCCACAGAGGGAGCAGCCAGAAATAAAAATCAAAGGAATCCTGAAGAGAAGGGAGAGGACAGGAGGACCTGCCATATGCATTGACATGATAGAGTAACCCAGGACCAAGGATTGCCAGCAGCCAGCCCTAGAACGTTGGTCTTTGGGAAGAAAGCATCAGCTTGATGGCATCTTGATTTGACTTTCTCTTAGCCTCAAAATCATGAGCCTCAAAATACATTCTCATTGTTTAAGCTGACCCACTCAAGCATGGTATTTGCTTGAGCAGCCAATAAAACTAAAACAATTACTAAAACTTTTCCATTATCCCAAACAGAAACACATTCTCCTTCCGCCTGGTCTCTAGTGAACTTTAATCTACTTTCTGTCTGCATAAATGACTTATTCTAGATATTTAATATAGATGGAATCATGCGACATTTGCCCTTTTGTGTCTGGCTTATTTTATTCAACATAATGTTTCAAGGTTCAACCATGTTGTATGTCATGTGTATCAGATCTTCATCCCTTTTTATGACTGAATAATATTCCATTGTATCAATATACCACATTTTTGTTTTGTTCATTCACCTGTCAAAGGATACTTGGGTTGTTCACATTTTTTGGCAACTAAGAATAATGCTGCAATCAACATTGGTGTACAAGTATCTGTTTCTAATTTTTTTTGTATGTATACCTAGAAGTGGAATTACCAGGTCATTTGACAATTCTATGCTTAACTTTTTGAGGAACTACCAGACTGTTTTCCTCAGCAGCTGCACCATTTTACATTACCACCAAGCCTCTGCCCTCTGAGTTCTTCGTTCTACCTTCTGATTCTTCTTTCTTTTCTCATAAGAAATGGCCACTATTTGCAGTTCAGTAGTTTTCTCAACCTGTTTCTTGCCCATGGCAGTTTGGGGCTCCAAAGGCCTCTTTTCATTTTGTACCATGTCAGTTTCTTCAAATCCAAAAAAGATAAAATTTTTCAAAAAATTCTATGGTTTTTTTAAAGAGAGGATTTGTGAGACTTAGTTTAGTGTTGAGATACTTAGCAGTCTTTTTTTTTTTAATTAGAGAAGTTGGAGGTGTACAGAAAAAGTGTGCATGAAATAGATTTCCCACATACCTCCCTGTTATTAACACCTTGCCCTTAGAATTTCTTTTGCCTGATCAGCGATTCTTACAGATACTTTATTAGAACCTTATGAGTTCTTAACAAATTATCTTTTAGTTCTCACCTGGATCAGCTCTTTACCCTGAAGTCATTTATTAATTTGAGAATTTTGGAAGGGCTGGGAGTGAGAAGCAGTTTCTTTTGAACCCTTCGTTAAATTTAAATGTTTTTGTCTTCCTCATCCCTCTCCTTTCACATTTTACTATAAGCAGCAAAAAAAACCCAGGTGGTGCCTTGAAAACCCTGACTGGAAATATCATTACTAGATCATCAAGGTCTCTAGGTACATTTTCTACTTTGCACATTATTGCAGGCAAAAGTATTACTGAACTTTCTGCCACTACCAGCAAGTATATCCTTTCCTCCTGTTTTCAATAACATATCCTGCACTTCCCTTTAATCCCTATTGAAAATCTCTTTGCGGGACCATTAGGCTCCCATTTGCACCCTCTTCAAGGTCCTTTAGGTTTTCGCAATCATTCTTCTCAAATTTCTTCCAGTTTCTATCTATGACCCCATCCCAAATACTTCCTCATGTTTTTAGAGTTTGTTACCATAGTCTCCCATTTCCAGGTCCCAAAATCTGTGTCAGAGAATCATATATGTATGATTTTAAATAAACAAACAAACAAACAAACAAATAAATAATTATAATGTCCCTTTAATAAAGTGTAGGTTTAAAGGGGTTTATTATTGGGATTTGACCTTATAAAATTGTTGAGATGACACAGTCCATATGAGGGTGATGTTTCTATGTCTGGTAATGGAGCCCAAAGTCCAACAGGACAGGCTGCTGGGAAGGGGAGTTAGACATGAAGTGGGGGAAGAAAGGGTAAACTGAACCTAAAGACAGGACTGGCACTGAATCAGTCTTCCTGATTGTAAGCCTCTAACTCAGATGCTGGAGGTATCCTGTAATAGAAGCTGGTACCGCTTGTCATGGAGCTAAATATATACTGGCCCAGGGTTGCAGAAACTGAAGCAGGAGATCCAGCAGAAGCTGGAGAAATTGTGGCTTTGCCTGTTGCCCCTTGCCACCCAGGTGAGCCAGCACACAAACAGCAATGTGTGTGGGCTGCAACAGTGCCTTGTGCTTTGCACTAACCTCAGTGAAAAAAAGATGACTGCTTCTTCTTTTCCACTTTCTAAATGTCATGCAAAATATCTCTTGTGATCCACTGTTTCTGTGCACTGAAGGGAATTCTGGAAAATTTAGCTAACTTGACATGATATCCACTACCTTGCCTATACCCTATTATGTCTTTCCCCCAGGCATTTCTTTTTAATCTTTTCTTGATTACAAGATGAGACACACAATTTTGGCAGATTGGATTAGCTAGCCAAATTCAAATGACCCTTTGTTACTTTCAGACATTCCCCCCCCGCCCACTGTTCAGCTCCTATTTAGTCTTCATTGAACTCCTTATAGAGGCTGTTTTAAACTTTTTTGGTCTCATCAAACCCTCACTTATTGCTGCAGGCTTCTCTTTCCTGTTACCAGTGAAAATAAGTTGAAAGGATATAGGCTGGACTAGTAAGTGGTTCTCAAACTTAGTGTGCTTACCATCACTTGGAGGCCATGTTAAAACTTAGACTGCTGGGTCCCATTCCCGAGTTTTTGATTCGAGAGGTCTAGCGGTAGCATGAGAATTTGCCTTCCTAATAAGCTCCCTTGTGACATTAGACTGTGATGCAAGTTCCCATTTGATGTAAGACCTTCGTGGTGAAGTAGGGATGTACATTGGGGTTTGAGCCAAGGTGGTGATGAGCAAGTTATATTGGTAAGGGTAGGATTTGAGGGAGAGCATCTGAACAGGGAGCTGCATTATAAACATTTGAATGGATTCCCGTGGACCGCGTGTTACTCATGTTGTTACAACCAAGGTTAGCTCTGAGTTTGTTGGAAAATCTTGAGCCTAAGCCAAGTGTATTTCAATTACAGCAAGGAAAAAATCATACTTGAATGCACGTATATCCAGGACCCTTGATGAGATTGTTAAGATGTGAGGAAAAGAAGCTTAAATCACATCAACTTAGTGCAGCCATTGGAAATTACACAGTGTAGCAGCTGTTTCATTTTTGTGACAGCTGAGATAACCCTGGGCCTTGCACTCTGTCAGTGTTTAGACAAGTAGTATCCTATACATGCTAAAAGTTTATGGGAGAAATTTTCATACTTCCAAAAAATATTATCTTCCTAAACCTTATTGAAATGTGGTTGAGAATATAAAATATTCTTATTTTACTTGAGATTCTCATCCATATTTGAGCCTCTTCCTTCTCCATTATGTTGAGCAGATTCTGACGCAGGTGAGCAAGAGATATTTTTCTTTTTTTGAGATATATAAAAATATAATAAGCTTTAGAGTGACTGCACTTAATGAAAAGAACACTAGACCCAGGGGTCAAGAGACAGATTCTAGCCCCACCTTGGCCATTAACATGCTGCAAGAATTTGAGTAAGTCACTTACCTTATCTGGTCTCAGTTTTCCAGACTGAAAAATAAAGGGACTGTATGAGATAATTTCAAAGATATGAAGTCTGAAATTCAATGACTATTTAAACGGGAAAGCAAGTTCATGAAGTCAAAGGATTGACGCATATACTCTAGGAAGTAATACAGAGCCACATCAAAATGAACAGATTTGTAAAATAGATTGTCATGACCTATTGAAATTTCAGAACGTTGATCAGAAGCCTTACAGAACAAACCCATCTTCTAATTGGTTTTAAGCAAATTGAACTTTTTGAGGAAGGTGAGAGGGCTGGCTCTAAGTCTGTGCCCCTTGGCATACAAGTCTCTTGTTTGATGTAATTTCCTCTAAAGAGGCAATGTCAACCATCAGGCACACACAAAGAAAGCCATTGCCTCAAAGTTTCGGTGTATAAGTCACTGCATCAAGGCAGGTTTTGATGGTGAAAATTGAGAAGGCAACTAGATTGTTCACCAGTTACCTTCATCAAGTGAAAATTAATTATAAATAGCTCTGAACAAATTCAGCATTTAATGTCCTCTGTGAAAGCATCCCTTTGCAATTTAGCTACATCATTTGGTGATGGTTGAAACAATGTTTAACCTGATTTCTTCAGTATAAAGGTACTGGAAAGTTAAATTGTTCCTTCTGGAACAAATTGTGTTATTTAGCATTCCAGGGAATGATATTGAATTCAAAATAATTTTTTTTTTTTGGGTGTATGGGCCAGGAATTGAACCGGGTCTCCCCACGGAAGGCGAGTGAACATTCTACCACTGAACCATCCGTGCACCCTCAAAATTAGATTTTTTTTTTCTAAAAGAAATAAAGATTCATAAGCAAAACTTAGATTAGAAAACTCTCTTCTTTCTTCTCTTATCTCAAAGGAGGAGAAATTCAGAAATCAGTTCAAGAGGAAGAGATACATGTTGATAGGGCTTTGGTGAGGCAGCTGAGCCAGCTCTTGAAAAACTGTTAATAAAGGCTGCTTGGATGCTCTCTCTCACCTCCTTTTAATCATTCACAATAATTTGATTAGGTCTGTCAGGTGTGAGAAACAGTGATAATGTGTTGGAACCTCTTGTTTGTCCTTTGTATTTTTCAGTCAGGACACAAATGCAAATAAGGAACCTTTGGTGGCAACATAACAAAGGAGAAAAGAGACTTGAACTAGAATGGCCCAATGGGAAGAGATCACTAAGGGTATGTAGATTTTACAGAGAGAATAGTTCCACAGTAGCATTTATTGAACATTGACTATGTGCTAAATATTTTCAAATCTTTGTTTCGTTACTTCTATTATTTAGATTAAGAGCAAACTGAGCCCTAGTTAAGTAATTTGCCCAAGATAAAAAATCAGGCGAGTGGTAGAAATGGGATTCACATTCAAATCTGTCTAAGGTGAAATACCATCGTACCTTACTCCGTCTGATATCAGGTCCTTGTAGAGAAGATAGACAACGCTTTGGGGGAAAGAGGTGGGATTACTGGATGTAGCCCCATAAATCATAAACCTCTTCATAACTCTGCACCCTTAGGGATGGTCTACTAAATATTTAAAACCGTAAAGAGAGGTTTTGGCTACAACATCCCTCCCCACTTTTCCTTTACCCCACACTCATCCTTGACAAACAAGGACAGAGGAATTTATAGAATTGTAACTTTTGCAGAAACAAGTTGGCTGATTAAGGAGACTATGACCCTAAAAATAGATTCTTCTAGCAGGAAAAAAATACGCATAGTTCCATAGAGTGCCCTCGTAGTGCCTTAATCGGTGATTGAACAGGTTCCTGATAGGACCAGCTACAGAATTTGTGGGGTCCAGTGCAAAATGAGGATGAGGAGTGGTTATGTTAAAAAATTATTAAGAATTAGAGACAGAAGGACAGCGGAGCTTTAAAGCAAGTGCAAGTGCTTCTACGCCCAGCACCCTGTGCCACCACATACATGTTGCACACCCGTGAAGTCGGAATTAGTTCCCTAGGGCTGCCATACAAATTTCCACAAGCTGAGTGGCTTAGAACAAGAGAAATTTATTGTCTCACAGTTCTGGAGGCGAGAAGTCTGAAGTTAAGGTGTTGTTCCCTCTGAAGCCTCAAAGGAAGAATCCTTCCTTGCTTCTAGCTTCAGGTGCCTCCTGACAATCTTTTGCATTTCTTGACATTATTGTATCTCTGCCTGCATCATCATATGGCTTTCTTCTCTGTGTGTCTCTCTGTGTGTTCTCTGTGCTTCTTACAAGGACACCAGTCATTGGATTAGGGCTCGCCCTAATCTAGCATTACCTCATCTTAACTTAATTAAATCTGCAAAGACCCTATTTCCAAATAAGATCACATTCTGAAGTTCTGAGGGAACATTCTTTCTTGGGAGACACTATTCAACCTGCTACAAAGTTGGTCCTGGATCCAGAAGTCAGAAAAGGAGTTACCTTTCCCAGTTCTTTTTATGGATCTACACTAAAGAAAGTTTGCCATAGGTTAATAGTCCTGGACGCTGTAAAACAACTGTAAAAACGCTGAAAAAACAACTTCGGCTACTGAAAGGAGATGTCAGGGGAAGCCTGATCATATCACTATTTACAAAATGGGGTTATGAACTGAAATTTGCTAGATGAAATATAAAATTGTAAGATGTAGAATGTTTTTGCTTTTAGAATTTCTAAATGGCAATACCTTAAATTTAACACAGTGGTTTATAATTTCATCTGAGTACTTTGGTTTATAGTCTACAGCACAATGCTCATGAATTAAGCAAGAAATAAATAACAAAGGTAGAGCTGGAAAATTCTCAAATGTGTGGAAAATTAAACAACTCATTCCTAAATAGCCAATGACTTAAATTAGAAATCACAAGAGGAAATAGGAAAGATCTCGAATCAGAGACCTAAACTCACAACTAGAATATCTAGGAAAAAAAAGAGCATAGTGAATATAAAGCAAGTGGAAAGAAAGAAATAAGAAAGATGAGAAATGGAGACTCTTTTAGTTTGTTAATGTTGCTGGAAAGAAATATACAAGAAATGGAACAGCTTTTAAAAAGATAATTTAATAAAGTACAAGTTTACAGTTTTAGTGCTGAGAAAATGTCCAAACTAAGGTATCAACAATAGGTTGCTTTCACTCAAGAGAGGCTGATACCATTCAGAACACCTCCGTAAGCTGGGGAGGCACATGGCTGGCATCTGCTAGTCCCTTGCTCCTGGGCTACTTTGCTTTCAGCATCTGTTTCCTGTGGGGGTTCCACACTTGGCATCTGTAGACCTTCATTTAGCACTTCTGGGACACAACTCTGGGTTCTGGCTCAGTTAGCGTCTCATGGGAAGACACATGGCAATGTCTGCTGGGCCTTCATCTCCAAATGTCTAGGTCTCATGTTGGCTTTATCAGCTCTGAAGCAACTGTTCTCCCAGCATCTGCATCTGCTCTGAGCTTTCTTCAAAATGTTTCTTCTTTTAAATGACTCCAGTAAACTATTCAAGACCCACGTCAAATGGGTGTAGTCACATCTCCATCTAATCAAAGGCCACATCCACAGTTGGGCACACCATATCTTCATAGAGATAATCTCCTCAAAAGATCATGCCCACAATGGGGGGCACCATATCTTTGTGGTGATAATCTAATCAAAAGGTTTACACCTTACAATATTGAATCAGAATTAAAAGAGACGGCTGCCCCCCACAAGAATGTATCAAGATTAAGACATTGGTTTTCTGGGGTACATAATAGTTTCAAACTGGCACAGAGACTAAGAAAACAGTAGAGAGTATTAGTGAAACCAAAAGTTGTTTCTTTGAAAATATTAATAAAATTCACAAACCTTTAGCTAAACTGACAAAAATGGGAGGATACAAATATTAGTAATGAAAGTGGGGGAGATTACTATCCACCCCACAGAAATAAAAAAGGGTTATGAGAGAATACTAATGGACAACTGGATGTCATCCAATTAGATAACCAAGATGAAACGGATAAATTATGAGAAATAAACAAACTGTGTATACCGAGTCAAGAGGAAATAGAAGATCCTGGCAGGCCAGTAACAAGTAAAGAGATGGAATTAGTAATAAAAAACTCCCCGGAACGAAAAGTTCAATACTAGATGGCTTCACTGCTGAATTTAATGAAATATTTCAAGTAGAATTAATTACCACTAATTCTGTTAAAACTCTTCCAAAAAATTAAAGAGGAGGGACTCCTTCTTAACTCAGTCTATGAGGCCAATGTCACCCTACTTCCAAAGCAATGTAAAGATACCACAAGAAAAGAAAGTTATAAACAAATATCTCCTATGAATAAATGCAAAAATCCACAAGAAAACACTAGGAAACGAAATCCAAAGCATGTTAAAAGGATTATATACGCCTCTCGTGTGGGAGATCCGGGTTCGATTCCCGGACCATGCAGCCCCCGCACCCCCCACCCCAAAAAAGAAAAAAACGAATTATACACCATGATCAAATGGGATTTATCTCAGGTATGCAAGGGTGTTTCAATACAAGAAAATCAATTAATTAACACCACACTTATAGAACAAAGGAAAAAAAAAACACATGATCATCTCTATTGATGAAGAAAAGGCATTTGACAAAATCCAGTACCTGATCGTGATAAAAACTAGAAATGAAAGAAAATTTCCTGAGCTATTAATTTTATTCCATAGGTCTGTATATCTGTCCTTATGCCACTTATCATGCTGTTTTTGTGGGTTTTGTTTTTTTTTAATGGTGGGGGTCATATTTCATTCTTTTCCTTTTTCCATGTAACTATCCCGTTACTGCAGCACCATTTGTTGAAGTTTTCTTTTATTTTTTGGGGGGTGGGGTGCACAGACCATGAATTGAACCCAGGTCTCCCACATGCTGGTGAGAATTCTACCACTGAACTACCCTTGCACCTTGTATTAGACAGTTGCTTTTTAGAATTTGTAACAGAAGCTGGAGCAATAACAGGAAACAATTCAATAAATAGGACCTCATCAAAATTAAAAACTTTCGTGCATCAAAGGACATCTTCACGAAAGTAATAAGAAAACTTACAGAATAGGAGAATATATTTCAAAACCACATATCTGATAAAAGTTTAACATCCAGAATTTATATAAAGATATCCTATAACTCAACAACAAAATGCAAACAGCCTAATGAAAAAATGGACCAATCATTTGAATAGACATTTCTCAAAAGAAGATATGCAAATGGTCAAAAAGCACAATGAAAATATGCTTAAAATCATTAGCCATTAGGGAAATGCAAATAAAAACCACAGAGATACTATTTCACACACTAGAAAGGCTAGTATTAAGAAAATGTAAAATAGGTTTTGAAAACGATATGGAGGAAAAGGGGCACTTGTGCATTTTTGGTGGGAATGTAAAATGGTCCAGCCACTGTTGAAGACAGTTTGGCAGTTAATCAGAGAGTTAAGCATAGAATTATCTTAGGACCCAGCAATCCTACCTCTAGGTATATTCCCCAAATAATTTAAAGCAGGGACTCAAACACATATGTGCATATCAATGTACATAGTGACGTTATTCACACATGCTAAAAGACGTAAGCAATCTGTGGTGGTTTGAAGCTGTATGTTCAGGAAAACATGTTTTTAAATCTAAGCCATTCCTGTGGGTATAAATTCATTGTAAGTAGGACCATTTGATGAGGCTACTTCAGTCAAGATGTGACCATCTCAATCAGAATGGGTCTTACCTATTTTTAGAGTCCTTTATGAAAAGAATGAATACAGAGAAAGAGAGAATGAAGCCATGGCAAGAAAACTGAAATCAACGAAACCCAGAAAAGAAGGGAGAGAATCATATAGACACTGCTATATGCCTTGTCAAATGGCAGAGGTGCCAAGGATTGTTGGCAGCCAGTCTCCTAGAAGAAACCATCACCTTGATAATGCTTTTATTTGGACATTTTACCAGCCTCAGAACAGTAAGTGATTGCATTTGTATTGTTCAACAGAACCATTTCATGGTATTTGATGGACTAGCTAGGAAACTAAAGCACAACCCACATGTCCATCAGCAAATGAAAGGATAAATAAATATTGTCGTATATTCATAAAATTGAATATCATTCATCTGTGAAAAGAAATGAAGTTCTGATACATGTGACAATGTGGATGAACCTTGAAAACATCATATTGAGTCACAAAGGCCAGACACAAAAGGACAGATACTGTATGAGTTCACTGTTGTGAAATAATTAGAGTAAGCAAATTCATAGAGTTACAAAATACAATACACTTTACCAGGGGCTGGTGTAGGGGTGTGGATTGGAGTTAATAGTTCTCGGTATAGAATTTCTGTTTTGGGTGATGGAAAAGTTTTGGTAATTGATAATGATAAAGCGGGGACTTTATGTTATATATGATGTTGTTAGAATGGAAATGAAAAAAAAAAGGTTTGTAAACACAAATAGTGAACCCTAATGCAAACTATGGACCATAGCTGATAGTAGGATTATAATAATATTCTTTCATCAATTGTAACAAAGGTAGCATCCTAATACAACATGTATTAATACAACAGCTTAATACATTATAAAAGGGCTATACCTGGGGACTGTATTTTGTGCATGATTTTTCTGTGAACCTAACCTCTGTAAGGAAATCAAATGTATGTTTAAAATGTCAGTGAGCTTTTTCAAATATGTGACATTTTCTTGGTTGTTTATTAGAGTAGTAAAAGAAGGCTTACTTTTACTTACATAAAAATTAACATCATATTTTCCTTTCATCATGAACATTCCCATTTGTTTTATTTATTTCAAGTAAAACATTGTATTCCAAAGGGGGAAGATATTCCCACAGTGAAAAATGTAAAAACATATATTCCCCAAGGGAAGTAGCTCTTTTCAAAAGAATGAGAAGCCTTGCTATCTTAAGATGGCTGGGCCCTGAATTGGCAGCCCTCTGAATCATAAATTTTATAGTTGTCAAGTCAGCCTAACTTAACTCTCAAAAATCTCAGCAATGGGTATTGTAAAAGAAAACACTTTCTGTGAATTTGTGATATCTCACACAAAGTAATTCATCTCAGTTTTAAAGATCTTGTGGTGTTCGAAGTCAAGATTTATTTGGTTATGCTGGATAGCAGACATTCATTTCTTCTTCTCTTTTTTTTTTATTTGCTTAGAAGTAATATTTCAAAGGATTTGCAGCTCAGGGGTGCATCTGGAGGCGGTTTCTCTTAGGGACCCAAACTTGTATGTATTTCAAGGGGAGATTTTGGAGGGGTGAAAATAAAACATAGTGGCCAACCCTGACATCTGTTTCTATAATTACAAACAGAGAAGTTATGGAATCAGAGGCTGGAATCTAAAGTGAGAGTATGATGTCACAAGGCAGGAGTTTTTGAGAACATGTTGGGAAGAGAAGGAGATGGAAAAGCAGCCATATTTCCTCTAAAGAAATAGAAACAGTAGAAAAGATCTTTCTAATAAGATAGGCGAACAGTAAAACAAAACAAAACTTCTTTTAGTGGAAGCAAACCTGTCCGCTATCCCTCTTTGAAAAATAATCTCTTTGCTGGGCTATATTTCATTATCTTTCTATTTTACCTCTCTGCCACCAATTTATCCCTCCTTCAATACATTCACTGAACTACTTTTTGATTGATCTTCCTAAGACATTTTATTTTTTTAATTTGCATATGGGCAGGAGGCACCAGGGATCGAACTCCAGACCTCCAGCACGGCAGGTCGGAGCTCTGCCTGCTGAGCCACGGCAGCCGCCCCTAAGACATTTTATTGATGATGTAAACTTTATGATCAGAAACTTTCGATAACTTATAATTGTCTTGTGAAGAAAGTCTTATACTTTCAACTTGGGTTTTCAAGTCTTTAGATGATTAGCCAAATCACAAAACTTTTCTGGGCATTGTTTCCCTCATCTGTAAAGTGAGACTGCTATATAGGAATTTATGGATTATCTCAATAGTCTAAGAAAGGTATAAATCTATATCATATTCTAAAATGGTTCAAAAATTATACTTTGCTATCAATCATCTATCATTTAACTTATCCAATCATCTATCATCAAATTTATCTAATCAACTATCATCAAATTTATCTAATCATCTATCTGTCTGTCTGTTTGTCTAATCTCATCTCTCTTTATCTAATAGTAGTAGTTTGTACTTAGGGTAGATGTGAATATGGAGTATTAAGTTGTCCCAGTTTCCACTGCTGCACTGACTATCCATACAAGTGGTCTTAATTTTAGTTACCGGATGGAAACATGCTAAATAAATAAGTTTAAAATCTAAATGAAAAAATTACACTTTTACTATTTAGTAGGCCCTAAGTCAATTCTGTTATATTAAGAAGTAAGAATGCTTTCTTGTGCCTGTTATATATATATTCAGGAGTTTTAGTAAATAATTTGTCTAACTGAATCTCATAATCTTCAAAATTCTCTGGAACAAATCCCTGACGGCATCTGCTTCCAATCTGGATAATTATAAAACAATTAGGTTCTAATGAGGATTTTGCTTCCTTATTCTGTTTACTAGTACAATTTCAACATCCTTCCATTGATATGAAATGAGTGGAAATTTTTTTTTTTTTCCCTTTTAAATCTTGATTCTGGAAACTCTGGCAGAATAGTTAAGGAGATTTCACAACAGTGAACCAACACCTTTTCTCTCTCTCTCTTTGGATGCTGTACAAATTAGCTAACTCATTTCCTCTTCTGAGCTGGGAATTCAGAAAAAGGAACCTGTTGGAAATATGAACATTCCTGTTCTTCCTGACACTTGAGTTTCTTTAGAAAACTTTTCACACTACATAACTTTTACTAAGAGGAGAATGAAAGCAGTTTTTGCAGAGAATGTTTGTTAATGTCTGAGAAACATCAAATCATTTATCAGTTATATAAAGGGCAATGTAAAAATAGTTATTTACAGAAATAATGTAATTTAGGGTAGAGTTTTAAGTTTTAGTTCAGGTTTCCATTGAAAGAAAGGTATTTGTATTTGTTGAGTACCTGTCAGGGTTTTCATGTGACTTTTTTCATATTTTTATTTTATTTAAATCTCAGTGCAACCCTATGTTTTTTTCCATCCAAATTATCAGAGATAAAGAAATTTAGACTTGAGAACATTAATGACACATTGAAGGTCACATATCTAAATTGTAGGGGTTGTATTTGAAACCATTTTTATTTGATGCTAAACCCATAAATTTTCCACTCCAATGCACTGTCTTCACACTTGTTTTTATACTCTTCAGAGTCTGATTTCTCTGCTTCTGGGAAGAGACTAGTAATCTTGATCAGTTCTGCAAAAGTGAATGGGCTAATGAATTCCTAAGTGTAAAATACTCTTACCCTTGCACAGAACATGTAATTTATTGAAAGAAAAATTATGACATTTTATAGTTACCTTCTCAATTTTTTTCTTCAAACAAACCCAAGATAACATATTAAGCTAACTGAACTCTTTCGTTATTGGCATGAATTGATGGCAAGCAGATGACCCCAAACAATTGCTAACACATTTAACTCATCTTTCCCTGCTGCTAACATCTCTTGAACTTTTAGATTCATGGAGGCTTGAACTTTTAGATTCATGGAGGCATAAAGGCAGGCTGCTGTTTGATTAAATTCTTCTTTGTGATGAGAATATGCAAGATGCAAATGAGGAAAATGCTAAAGATCTTTAAGGACCATCTCAGAGTTTTAAAGCCTTGCTTCAGAAGAGTATGTCTATTTAATATAAAGTTCAAAAAGGAGCATGCATAGCAAAATATATTTACTTAGACCACAGACTTGAAATAAATAGGCTAACATATGAGCCATGCTCATCTGTAGGTGAAGGGCTTATGTGGCACTCTCCTTTCCTATTTTTATATTTCCCTTCATTTTGATTTTTAAAAATTAAAATTGTGTTACTTCAATAATCAGAAGAATGCAATGCCTTTCAGTCATTTTGTAAAAAGACACCCTTTTCTGAAAGCAGTGATGGTGGGGTGTGAGTGTGAGAATGTCCTCAAATGGAAACAATTTTGTTTGTATGGGAATTCAGTTTTAAAATGAGAAGCAAGGCATTTGTCTCTCAGCTACCATGGCAACCAGAGGGAAAATGCAAAGTCTAATAATGGTATAAAAATGTGCCTCAAGAGTGGGTAAGAAGGAGGCAACCTTGGACCTCTTTTTTCCACTTCCCCTAGAACAGAAGGCTGCATTGTGTTTCTCTAGCTGACTCCATCGCTTTCCAGCTAGGCTGTTGCTTTAGGAAAGAGTAAACAATAATAATAACCGTTTCCTCATGAGGTTTTGGGTGTCTCCGAAAATTGTGTACTTTCTCTATGGAAAAAAAACCCATCTGTTTCTTTTTGTTTCTTTTCTCTGCCTCCCCCTCTCCCTAGCATCTTCAAATTCAATCATTTTTATTACGAAGTTTCTTGATCCCCTTTACATTTTCCCCTCAGGCTTCCACTTGCTTCTCTGTCCTCTGAGGTTTCCCTTGGTTTGCTTTTCTTCTTTGAAGCTTCAAGACTGGATTGATCTTTCCTTTGTGGTCCCTGTTTTCTTCAAACCCAAGGGCTCCTTCCCTGAATGCTCTTTCTTTCTCAAACCTCAATCCTCAATACATTTCTGTAGGTCTCTAATGACTTGGCTGTTTGATACTCCTTTTTCTTTTAAAGGCTTTTTTTTTCCTAACCTAGTTTTATTCCATAGGTAATTAAATTCCTCCAAGTCACTAAAGATTGCTAAGGATCATGAGTTTGTCAATAAAATTCAAACTTGTGATGAAAGTGACTGCCAAGCGACTTCTTCCATATTTTATAGGTAGGGAGTGATTTAGCAACACTTTCTCCTGTGGTTTGTGCCATATTGTCTTTAACATGTCAAAAGTGCCATAATAGCAAGGATTTGGCTTTGAGATTCTGCATGCTCAGATGTAAAATCTTTAGTAAGTTTAGAAGCCATGAACAACATGACCAAGTTTTATACTTTGAACCAATGTGGCTACTGTTTTTCAGCTAATACAGAGGAAAGGCATTGGGTAGGGGAGCTGATTCCAGGGAGCCAGCAAAATAACTTAAAAAATTGTTGGTCCTCAAAGTCTGGCGGTCAGAGCTGCAGTGTTGGAGTGACAGAGCCAGGCAGTGACCCTGCATGGGCTTCTGGCATGAGAAACCAGAGGAGAGTTTTGTAGCTGCCTGGACTCCGGTGGCCTGGGCGGCTGGTTATTTCAGGAAACTTGTGGTGGTGATGCTATTCCTAAGAGTGAGATCCCGTCAAGAAGAGTGAAGGTTTTACAGCCATGGGGAAGAGGCAGGCCTTGACTGTAGAGGATGGAGGATCAGCTCATTCATCTTTTTGTTTCCTGAGCACTTATCAGTACATATTCCCTCCAATGACAGAGACTAATTCTAGTGCTGCCCTGAGGGTGACTGGTTATGTGGCTTGCAGAAAATCTCCTCATTTGGGAGACTACGTTAATTTTTATTTGTTATAGTTTGGCTCTTGTGCAAAAAATATTACTTGTCACTATTTCGCTTTGTAATAATTGAGTGTACCAGTTTATTTAACTTCTTCCTATCACTTGGAGTCTGTGCAGACTCACAGAATAATACATTAAGTCAAAGCACCATTCCATGCCTTAAAAAATTGGGGACCAACCTGGCTTAAGGAATCTCTGGGGTAAAATAGGAGCCCGTTATAAATCTGTACATGTATGAGGTATTTATAGTTTGTTTAACTATGCATAAGCCTACTCATGTAGAATATTTCATTTGATCCTCACTGGAATAAAAACAAAAGTGATCTTGAGTGGTGGGTTCAGGCATTCCTTCACAACATCTTTCTAGCAGCTTCTATTCAAACCATAGTCTACGGTCCATGTAAAACTCCCATTTCTGGGCTAAGAGTGGCGATGAGTGGGTATGGGTGTGGGGGCGCGGGAGTACAATGGCAATCATTTTCTCCAGATATGCTTGGACAAACTGTAATCTAGATAAAGTCTAGCCCTGTTTAATCTGATTCCAATGCCAGTGGATTTTTCCAGGTCAGATAATTTGGATTAGCCCAAGGTTTTACCAGAAGAATGGAGCCAGATTTGATGTACAGTAGGAAGAACCATTTAGCAAGCTATAATTTTTTTTCTTCCCATTGGTGAGAGAGAAACAGCAGTGTGAGGTTGCATGAGGGAGTGTAAGTCGTGATTGGCTAGTAACGGAAATAATTTCATGTGTTAACGTGGTCTGGGGATGGCATGTCCTACCTTAATGCATCTATTCACTTAGCACAATCCTTGGTACTTAGTAAGTTCTCAATGTTAGTCATAGGTACTAAGTCATCAATTATGCATGACCTTTTCTCCTTCTCTCATTAGTCTTGTGTTCTGATTTCAGCATTGTTTTCAGCTGCCATGTTATTCTATTTCTCATTTGGTTCTTGGTATACTAGGTGCTCAATAAAATATGTTGAAGGATAAATGAAGGAAAAAAGGCTTGCAGTAGTTTTCTGTGCTAACTTTTGAGGCAACATTAATATTTTCCATTCAGAGAAACCCCAAAAGATTCCCATGCATTAGCATAAAAATGTCTACGATAATAGAGTAGTGTTAGTCAATCAATTTAATATTACAATGAATATAGCTTTTCTTTCTTTTTCTCTCCTTCCTCCTCCTCCTGTTTCTGCTGCAGCTTCTTCTTGATAGCTTTTCTTTTATAATCCTTAAAAAGGAGAGATTTTGACTTTTTAAGTTGCCAGCTTTGAAGGTCATTTTAGTTTCATGTTTAAGTAATAATGGACTACTTTGTCCACCTTCTGTTAGTAGATACAAAGTTTGGTCTAGGGCTCATGTGTGTGCAAAAAAATTTCAACTTTATTTTCCACGTGGGATCAGAATTTTTAAGTAATCATTCCTTCGGGAGTTGAAAACTCAATTTCAGTCAGCTTAGTATCTTTCCTCCCCCTAATTCCTAAGTTTGAGTCTAAATTTGGGAGATGTTTGGGGCCAAGGATTTGGGTGGGGTTAACTCCTGTCCTATAGTTATGTTTTGTACATGCAGCCATCTGCCAGGCGTCCTCACGCCCACCCACAAAATTGCTGTGCCATCCTCCCAAAGCCCTCTTACTGAGGGCTTTTAAGTTTCTAACCCCCTTCACTATTTTGGTGTATCTTTTGGATATAAAGGGCAACATTTGGTCTTATTATGCCTCAATGAGACACAAGATTCTCTGAGGCCCTTTGGAATAGGCATTCCATACAGCCATCTTTTTTTCACTGTTATTTTACCAAGTTGGGTGACAGAAACCCCGCAGCCCCTGCTATCTCTCTGTGGGCTGCCCTCACCGCGCCAACCGAGGTGTGGCTGGGGTTGCTCTCTGCTCTAGAAGTCTCCAAACCCATTTGGATTTCTGCGATTTCCCAAGTACTCAACCCAGCGAGATCAGACAGCATTGTTCTTTAACTTTCTCTGCTTCCACTTCAATCCTTTCTCCTTCCCTAACCCCAGCTATGAAAATTTATTAGTCTGTGGTTTGGGGTGGAGGTTGAGAATAGGGTGCTGGTCAGGAAAGTGTTTTAATTATGATGCATTCTTCAATAACTACTCCGATGTCCTGAATTCCCAAGTGTAACTCCAAGCCCTGATATTCAGGATTTTACAGTTACCAAAAGCTGACAACTTTTAAAGTTTTTCTAGGTTAGTGACGGGGTTAGTGAGTATTACTTGACATCAAGCGCTTTTTGTGTTCCATGTATAACATATGAGATTAAGTTACCAGTAGGAAATACAAAGACAAATAGGGCAGGACCAAACTAAAGGAACTAAAGATTTTTTTGTGGTTGTATGGTGTTGATATTTTATTACCTACAATTACATACTGAGTACCTCCTATGTATCAAGAACCGTGAAAGGTTCTGACAGTATATCAATGATCAAAGACAAATGTCCCGGGCTGGCCACGGTGGCTCAGCAGGCAAAATCCTTGCCTGCCATGCCGGAGACCCGGGTTCGATTCCTGGTGCCTGCCTATGCAAAAAAAAAAAAAAAAAAAAAAAAAAAAAGAAATGAAAAAGATAAATGTTCCGTGATAAAAAATTGTGGTTAAGGGTTTTGAGTGTAAGTTTGGTTTGAACTTAATCCAAGTGCCTGGATTAAAATGAGGGCCTTTTGTGATCTTAGGAAAGTTACTTAAGCCTCAGTTGCCCACACATGTAAGTGGAGAATAATTATGTTCAAGACAGTTGATTTAAAATCTTTGTCTAGTATGTCCAATGTTTATACTTGTTCAGAGACAGTTTCTGTTAATTTCTTTTCTTCCTGTGAATGGGCCATACTTTCTTGTTTCTTTACCTATTTTGTGCTTTTTTGATGAAAACTAGATTTTTGAGTATTTAATATAAAAAAAATAGAAAGAAAAGAAGAGAAAAGTTAACTCTCTAGGTGTTTACAGATTATCTCTTTGTTGGGTACTCCAGTGCTTAACCAGGCTCTTTATAACTGCCTTAGCCTTCATTTCCTGATGCATTGAGCCTAAAGATCAGCCAGGGGTGGAAGCTCAGGGCTTTCTTAGATCTTTATTGAGTATGTGCATGATTTTCTGGATTTCCCCATATACCTGTAGCTTTTCAAAGCTGTTCCACTAAAAAAAATCACTCCCCAGATTTTTTTCTTTATTAGAGAAATTGTAAATTATAAAACAATCATGCACAAAATACAGGATTCGTATATATCATTCTATTATTAACACCTTGCATTGGTGTGGAGCATTTGCCACAATTGATGATAGCACATTTTAATAATTAAACCATTAACTATAGTCCATGGTTTAATTTAGGGTTCACTGTTGTATACTGCAATTCCATAGATTTTTGAAAAATTTTATTCTCTTACCATATATGCAATATAACATTTCCCCTTTTAATCCCATTCAGACATATATTCCAGTGCTGCTAAATACTTTCACTATGCTGTGTTACCATCTGTTTCCGAAGTGTTTCCATCATTCCAAATAGGAACCCTGTACGATTTGAGCCTTAACTACCCATTCCCTATCTCCACTCTGTTCCCTGGTAATGTATATTCTAAATTTTGACTCTACGTGCTTGTTTACACTAGGCATTTCAAATCAGTGAGACCATACAATATTTGTCCTTTTGGTCTGGCTTATTTCACTCAACATGTTGTCTTCAAGATTCACCCGTGTTGTCACATGTATCAGGACAACATTCTTTTTTACAGCAGAATAATCTTTCATTGTATATATGTGCCACATTTTTTTTATCCATTCATTGGTTGATGGACACTTGGGTTGTTTCCATCTTTTGGCAATTGTGAATAATGCTGCTGTGAACACTGGTGTGCAAATATCTGTTCAAGTCCCTGCTTTCCATTCTTTTTGTATGTGGTGTTGTAGGGTGAAATGGTAGTTCTATAGTTCTTTTAGTAGTGGGATTGTTGGGTGAAATGGTAGTTCTATAGTTAACTTTCTGAGGAACTGCCAAACCGTCTTCCACAGCGGCTGCACTATTTTACGTTGCCACCAGCAATGAATGAGCGTTCCTATTTCTCTCCTCCCCTCCAAGATCTGTTACTTTCTGTATTTTTTTCTTTAATAATAGCTATTTTAATAGGCGGGAAATGGCATCTCATTGTGGATTTGATTTGCATTTCCTTGATAGATGATGGTGAGCATTTTTTTTATGTGCTTTCTGGCCATTTGTATATCTTCTTTGGAGAGATGTCTATTCAAGTCTTTTTCCCATTTTTAAATTAGGCTGTTTGGTTTATTGTTGTTAAGTTGAAGGATTTCTTTATATATTCTGGATATTAAGTCTTTATCAGATATATGGTTTCCAAATATATTCTCTCATCGTGTAGGTTGTCATTTTACTTCCATGATAAAATTCTTTGCGGCACAAAGCTTTTTAATTTTACTGAGGTCTCATTTATCTATTTTTTTCTTTTGTTGCTTGTGCTTTGAGTATAAAGCCCAAGAAACCATTGCCTAACACCAGGTCCTGAAGACAACTTCCCCACATTTTCTCTTAAGAGTTTGATAGTTTAGCCCTTATTTTTAGGCCTTTGATTGCTTTTGAGGTGATTTTTGTATATGCTATGAGATAGGGGTCCACCTTCTTCTTTTTTTTTTTTTTTTTTTTTTGGCAAATGGAGATCCGGTTTTCCCAGCACCATTTGGTGAAGGAGCTATTCTTTCCCAGTTGAGTAGTCTTTGCTACCTTGTCAAAAATCAGTTGGCCACAGAGGTGAGGATTGATTTCCGTGCTCTCAGTTCAATTCCATTGGTCTATATGTCTGTCCTATGTGAGTATAGTGCTGTTTTGATTACTGTGGCTGTGCAATGAGTTTTAAGATCAGAAAGTGTGAGTTCTCAAACTTCATTCTTCTTTTTCAAGACAACTTTGGCTATTTTGATCCCTTAACCTTCTACACAAATCTGATGATTGACTTTTTCAGTTCTGCAAAGAAGGTTGTTGGAATTTTGATTGGGATTTTATTGAATCTATATTGCTCTTGGTAGTATTGAAATTTTAACGATACTAGTTAATCTTCCAATCCATGAACAAGGAATATCCTTCTATTTATGTAGGTATTTGTTTCAGTTTGCAAAAGCTGCCAGAATGCAATATATCAGAATTGGATCAGCTTTTACAAAGGGGGTTTATTAGGTTACAAATTTACAGTTGTAAGGCCATGAAAATGTCTGAATTAAAGCATCAAGAGGGTGATACCTTTTCTGAGGGAAGGTACTGACATTTGGGCTTCCTCTGTCACATGGGAAGACACATGGCAATGTCCGCTGGTCCTTCTCTCCTGGATTCTGGTTTCAAAATGGCTCTCACAGCTCCTGTGGATCCTTCTGACTTTTCCTGGGGGTTTTTTTCCCTCTGAGCTCTCTCCAAAATATCTCTGTCTTTTATTCTCTCATAAAGGACTCCAGCAAGGGGATTAAGACCCACCTTTTTTTTTTTTTTTTCACATTTCCCGAAGTTTTAATGCATGGAAAGGTTTTTTGTGTGTGTGTTCTTATTTTTCCATCTTTTTTATTGAGATATAATTATCCAAACCTGTATAATCAGTGGTTCACAGTATCATCATAAAGCTGTGCATTTATCATTACAATGGATATTTGAACAAAAACAATAAAAATATATAAAAATAAGAATAAAAGAAAACTAAAGGTAAAAAAGAGCACCCCAAATATCTCAATCCCTCCGTTATTTATTTTTTTGTCTTTTTCTCTTACTCATCTGTCCATACACAGGATAAAGGAAGTGTCAATCACAAGGTCTTCACATTCACACATTTATACCTTAAAAAACTCTGTAGTTATTCAATCATCTTCAAGAATCAAGGCTATTGGATTGCAGTTCAATGCTTTCAGGTCTTTCCCTCTAGCTTACTCCAATACACCAAAAATCGAAAAGCGATATATGTGTAATACATGCGAATACTCTCCAGAAAGACCTCTTAACTCTAATTGAAATCTCTCAGCCACTGAAACTTTATTTTGTTTCATTGCTCTTCTCCTTCTGGTCAAGAAGGCTTTTAAGACCCACCTTGAATGGACTGGGTCACATTGGAAACAACCTAAGCAAAAGGTCCCACCCACAATAGGTCTGCACCACAGGGTTGGATTAAAGGGACCTAGGCTTTTCTGGGCTACGTAACAGAATGAAACCAGCACAGACTTCTTTAATTTCTGTTAGCAATGTTTTGTGTTTCACTGGGTACAAGTCCTTTACAACCCTGGGTAAATTTGTTCCTGGATATTTGATTCTTTTAGTTGCTATTGTGATTTTTTCTTGATTTCTTCTTCTGCTTGAGTGTAGAAACATTGCTGATTATTGGGTTGCCCTTGGACCCCACTACCTTGCTGAATTCATTTATTAGTTCTAAGAGCTTTTGTTGTGGCATCCTGTTACCTGCAAATAAGGGAAGTTTAACTCTTGTTTTCTAATTTGGATGCCCTTTCTTTCTTTCTTTCTTTCTTTCTTTCTTTCTTTCTTTCTTTCTTCCTTCCTTCCTTCCTTCCTTCCTTCCTTCCTTCCTTCCTTCCTTCCTTCCTTTCTTTCTTTCTTTCTTGTCTAATTCCTCTGACAATACCTTCCATTACACTGCTGAGTAACATCGGTGTCAGTAGGCATCCTTGTCTTTTGCCTGATCTTGGAGAGAAAGCTTTCAGTCCTTCACCATTAAGTAGGATTTTTGCTGTGGCCTTTTCATATATGCCTTTTATCAAGTTGGCATGTTGAGAAAGCTTCCTTTTATTCCTAGTGTACTGTTTTTATTAAGAATGGGTGCTAGATTTTGTCAAATGCCTTTTCTGCATCATTTGAGATGATCGTGTGGCTCTTTTCCTGCATTGTGTTAATGTGGTATGTTAGATTAACTTATTTTCTTTTGTTGAACCAACCTTGCATACCTGGAATAAATCCCACTTAATCGTGATGTATAATTCTTTTAATATGCTGTTGGTGTCAGTTTGCTAATATTTTATTGAGGATTTTTGCAACTATATACATAAGAGATATTGGTCTGTAGTTTTCCTGTGTCATCTTTATCTAGTTTTTTTTTTTTTTAAATTTTTTTTTTTTAATTTGCATATGGGCAGGAGGCACCAGGGACCAAACTCCAGACCTCCAGCACGGCAGGTCGGAGCTCTGCCTGCTGAGCCACGGCAGCCGCCCCTTTATCTAGTTTTGGTATGAGGATGATGATGACCTCATAGAATGAATTACGGAGTGTTCCCTCATCTTCAAACTTTTGGAAGAGTTTGAGCAGACTTCACTCTCTCTTTCCTCCCAGCCTTAACATGTCTATCGTTTGTTTCAATTGTTATTTTTTTTGCCCCAGGTGGCAGTGGCTTGTTCATTTGACTTTTTTTCTGAGTACCATGTAGATGCTCTTTTCCTGATAGAGTTGTGAGCTAGGCCACAAAAGGAAGCCCCTTGCAGCAGTCCTCAGGGAAACCCTAGTCAGGCCAAAATGGACAGATACTTTTCCTCCAGAACCAGGTATCTACGCTGGGAATATGGAAGCCTGTCTTCAAGACCAGGATGTGCGGCTAGTGTCAATTAAAACTCCACACAGATCTCTTACCTGTTTCTGCGGCCTTTCTTTTGGCTGTTTGCTTCGTTACTGTAAACATTTGAATATCCTCCAGTGTTCTGATAGGGCTGGTTTTGAAGGTTTTTGTCAAGTTTTTCAGTGCTTTTAGTGAAGGGTGGCACTGGAGTTTCCTATGCTGCCATTTTCACTGATATCACTCTAGATTTTTATCTTAATTGTGAAGGTAGTTACACCTCTTTAAACAATTTGATGAAAGCCATAAACTCTTTCTGGAAACCTACTCAAGGAAGTGCAGAGGGGCTTCTTGACTGCTGTATCCAGACAGGAGTGTAGGTCTTTCTCCAGGAAATAATAAAATACCCATTTTACCAGTTTGTGATAGTGATTAAATTGGTATAATATATGTGAAATATTGAGCACAACACTTAGTACATAGTAAGCATTTAGTAAATGTTAGTTACTGGGCAGACACTGTTTCATCTTATTCAATATCTCTTTCAATCTCCTATTTGTATGCTCCCCTGTAAAGTTAAAAAAAAACTGCATTGCCCAGACTCTCTTGCAGCTAAGGTGTCATATATGACTTAGATTCTTCTTACTAGATGCAATCATTGGAGGCTTGACTTTGAACTGAGGGCACAAGGCATTCATTTCATAGCAGAGTTTAATGGAGTTGTACTGTGTCAATGTAGCTAAGCTTGGATTGTATTTCTTAGGGTTTTCTTTCCTGTATAATTCTGGGTCTGAATGGGCTATGTGACCTTGCCTGAGACTTGGAAGGTGGAAATGAAACAGTACCAATATTCTTTTCATGCTTCCAAAGTCTGTGCAGGGCTTAGGCACTGCTGCAGCTCATGTCGTTGCTGACCTGTGGCTACCTTGCCGGCGCATGGCGGTAGCCGGGCCCACACTTCTCTAGCTCCCACTGGATCCTCTCCTTCAGCTTCTCCAACTCCTGGGCCAGGTTCATGTTTAGTTCTGTGACAAAAAGCATCCACTCCTCCTGTAGGATACATGATCATTGACATCGGAGGCTTGGAAACTGTGAGAAACCAATGTAGTTTCCAGTCTGCCCTCGTGGACTCCAGCTCATCCTTACCAGTCATCCTTGCTTTATCCGACTGCACATCCATCTTTCCCTCCCAGTTGCACGTCCTGATCACCTCAGGCTCCTACGCAAGTTATAGAAGCAACAGTTGTGTACATGAATTGTTTAATTTGCTTGCACAGTTATATGAATCTCCATGACAAATCCCATATTCTGTATCATCCCTAGTGCTTCTATTTATCTGACTGAACTCTGAATGATGCACAGAGGCAGTGTGATTCATGAATTAGCAGCTTCCTGCAGTGACAGAGCAGTGGTTCTGAGGCCTGTGGGTCCTTCCTAAGCCTGGAGTCTGCCTGTCCAGTTCTTCCAACAACTTTATAAGCCTCTAATACCTGCTAATAAATCCCTTTGTTCTTTTGACAGCCAGAGTGTTTTCTTCTCTCGGTTACTGAACTCTGACTGATGTAGATATTATTATTACTAAGCTAGCTATGGCACTTAGGGTCAACAAGAAAGAAGACATAATAAGTGTGAGGTGTTCCTCTTCCCTTCAATGAAAAGATTTCCTTTGAGTTTTATTGATACTTCTCACAGTTCCCTGGAGGATGTCGTCATTTTCTGTTGCGACACCAAAAGGAAGCGGGGGCAAAGGGCACCGTGACAGATTTCACACAGAAATTTGGTGTGAGAGCTGATGTCTCACCACATTCTAGCTCCAGGATTTGGGGGTGTGCTGATTTGGAGTAGCTGCTGCTTTGACGCTGGCTTGGAAGTAGGTGCTGGGAAATATTTTCTGGCTAAACATAATAGTAAAAGAAAATATCTGGCTTGGAACCTTGCGAAAACAAGAAAGAGAAACCAACCAAACATGCAAACATCAAAAATCTCACAGAAGACCAGACACCCCCTATAGCGAAGTATTGTAGCTTTTATATCATATAAAGTTAAAAGCAAGTTCTGCTTTATATTTGTGGTATGTTTGCCTTTCCAAACATCACTGAACATTATTTTTATGTGAGTATTATGCTGTAGACTCTAAACCAAAGTACTCAGATGAAATTATAAACCACTGCGCTGAATTTAAGGTATTGCCATGTAGAAATTCTAAAAACAAAAACATTCTACCTCTTCCAATTTTATATTTCATCTAGCAAATTTCAGTTCATAACCCCATTTTGTAAATAGTGGTATGATCAGGCTTCCCCTGAGATCTCCTTTCAGTCGCTGAAGTTGTTTCTTTGCTGTTTTACAGCGTCCAGGACTATTAAATGCTGGTGAGAACATCAAGTAAAGACGCTTAACTTTCTCTCTTGAATCCCAGGGCTAGGTGGGTCTGATTTTATTCTCCATTTCTTCCTAATGCACACATGAAATTCCCTGAATATCTAACCCTGGTGGGTTTTAATACCTAATGCGTAATCTTTATTCCTAAAACTAAGCAGCGAACTTGCCAGTCTGGAAATAGTGAAGGGGCGAGGAAGTCAATGTCACCAACTCAGGAAAGGGTGGGACTGGGTCACAGGATAAGGCACTGCATGAGGGCTGAGGAGGGGGACACTCTCCACCCTTGGCTTGGGGTCGCTCAGGATACTGTGTCAGGACAAGTGACTCAGACTCACCAGGGACTGAGTATTTATTACACACTAGGTCTAAATATTTGAAAATTATGCTATTTAATCTTCAAAACAATTTTGCCCTTTTAGCTCTAGTTTACTGTGCCTAATTATTTTTTATTTATTTTTTTGTGTGCCTAGTTTTATAGAGAAGGAAATTGAGATTTCGGAAGGGAAAGAACTTGCTGGAGGTTGTGCATGGAGAAAGTGATGAATCAGAATCGTGTTCTCGTGGCTTCTTTATACTAGGAGAGAATATGGAAGCGTTTTAAGTCATCTTTCCCTAACGCTTCAGACTAGTGAATTAAGTTTTTTTGGTCAGGATTATGTTTTTGTGGATTTTGAGGTGGATAAAAGGATTTAGAATAGTGTGTCTGTTCAAAATCTGACTTTCCACAATTTAACGAAACCTGGAACCATCATGGTGACTAGAAGACTAGGCCTGAATAACTCAATGAATCAAATGACCCTTTATGAGGTCCTGACTGCTTTGTCTCTTACCAGTATGTTCTAGCTTAAAATAATAGTAGCCATAATATAAATATATGTATAAAAGAATTATACTACTATATTATCAGATGAGAATCCTTGGCACTTGGGAGAAGGGATAGGGAACATGGAGGGGCACTTTGGAAAAAGCTCTGTAGAATTAGTTCTGCAAATGTTCCATTAAAGCATAAAAATGTTCTGTTTGTGAGGTGCCAGTATCTTAGATAGGCCTATTAGATTAAACCTGTGAAGTGTGTTCAAATTTTCTAAATTGTATTAACTTTTTTCCTGCTGGATCTGTTTCTGAAAGAGGTTATTAAAACCCCCCATTATCATTGTTTTTTGTCTAGTTCTTGTTATTCTGTTAACTTTAGCCTTAAAAATTTTGAGGCCAAACTGACAGATGGATGTATGCTTATTACTGTCATTTTTTAGTGGAATGTTATTTGTTATTTTTTTAGTGTCCACCTTTTTCTATTATTTTTTCTCTAAAGTCTTCTCTTGCCTGAGACAGTGACTTTGTTTTGACTAATGTTCTTATGATTTACCTTTTCAACCCTTTTCTCCCAAACTTTCCGTATATTTTAATTTTAATGCATCTCTTATAAAAGCTGTATGTTTTTTCTTGATAATTAAACTCTTATTTACTAGGTAGGTTAATCCATTTAATTTATTATGAATATTAATACAGTTGGATTTGTTCTTACTGTCTTATTTGTGGGTTCTAATTGTCATCCTTTCCCTTTTCTTTTCCTCTTCCTTCCTTCTCTGGTTTCTCTCTTCCTCCTTTTCTCCTTCCCTCCCTTCCTTCTTCTTCTTTTTTTTTTTTGAATTGATAGTATTTTCTAATCCTCTATTTATTTCTCTACTACACATTTAGAAGTTATAATATCTATACATGCATTTATCTATATATGTGTATGGTTATACATAATTATACATGTAAGGATATGTATATATAATTGCACATGCATACATCTTTGTCTCTGTTTATATATATAAATATATACCTGTGTCTGTGTAGACTTTATGGAGGATGTTATTATACTTGAAAGTATCTTTATTTGGCTCAGACTCTTAAAAGATAATTTGACTGGATTTTGAATTTAGGTTGAGAGTTATTCTTCCTAAGCGTCTAGAAAATATTATTCTATTATTTTCTAGTACCTAATTGTACTGATGAGAAATCTGCCAGTCAAAGTGATATGGAAAATGTGGATAATAATTACTTTATAGATGTATTTTTATTTTCTCTTGTAGCTTTTCAGAATATTTTCTTCATATATTGATATTTATATTGATTTACTCTGATACGTCTAGTGCTGATTTATTTGTGGACTATTCATTTAATGATGACACATAGATTTCTTCATATTTTAAACAATTTTAGCCATTATCTCTTTAAATATTGTGTCTATATCATTCCTTCTCTTACCCTCTCCTGAAACTATTATTAGAAGTTGGAGGCTTTTAATTTGTCTCTTATTTCTTTGAACTATTCTTTCATATTTGTTTTAAATATTTTCATCATGTTGCTCTGAATTTCAATGAGTTTCTCAGTACTATGTTATAATTTATTAATTTTCTGTGTTTTCAAGGTTTTATCATGTTTATTGAGTTTTTTTATTTCTGGGATTTCTGATACATTTATTTTATATTCAGTTATTTTGTTTCTCTCTGAAATTAAATATTATATATTTTCTCATTTAAAAAATTGATGTTATTCCCACAATTACTTTTTTGAGACTTTAGTCATTTTGAATTGTTTTGTTCCTTTTGTTTCATCAAGAGCAGGGTTTCTCAGTCTTTGTACTATATTGGCACTTTGGACTGGATCATTCTTTGCTATGGGAGATGTCCTGTGCACTATGAGATGTTTTGCAGGGTCCCTGGTCTTCACCCACTAGATACCAGTAATCTCTTCCCCTGCCAGTTGAGACCACCAAGAAATGTCTTTAGATATGGCCAAATAACTCCTGGGCAATAATATTATCCTTGTTTGAGAAGCCCTGATCTAGAATGAATTCATATTCTGTTGATTTTTTAAAATAAATTTTCTTAGGGTTAATTTTTTTCATGTGTTTTGGAATTTGATATGCAGATTTGTTCTCCCACATTCTCTACTTCTAATCGTTTTGCAGTTGCTGTCACGGGGTCTTACACTGGTGACTTGAGTTTCTGTCCATAGTAATGTTGGGGATATGACAGGCACTGAGTGACTAGGCTCAGGTCCCACTCAAAAGTCTAAGCACGTGTCCTTTATCTCAGTGGGCATCCAGCTTCCTGAAAGCCATTGTCTCAGAAAGCTGTAAGTGGTGATTTCTCTCAGCCTCTTTCCACAATCTCGTTTCAAAAAGTGAAATTTGCTCCATTCCCCACCTTCTCTATTGTTGCATGGGAGCCGAACTCTTGGCTGCCACTATCTGCCTCTGTACCCAAGGTCTAGAAGGTCTTGGCTTCAGACTTCTCTCCATTTTACCTGGCTGTTCTGGGTCTGATCACAAAGATGACTAGCTTGTTTGTTACGTATAGCCTTGTGTTTTTGATATGCTCTTTCCATATTTTATCTATCAACTCTATGGTTAGAACAATGGCTTAAGGAGGATGAAGGAGGTTCAAAGTGTGAATTTAGATTAGAAGCATTGAAATTGATTTCAAAGCCCACAACTGCTGAAAATGACATAAGTTTATTTTTGTTGTCCCTAGTACAGAGTTTCTCAGCCTCAACACTATTGACATTTTAGGGCAGAAAATTATTTGTTAGGGAGAGGAGGAGCTGTCCTATGCATTGATGTTTAGCAGCGTCCCCCAGTATGGTGGATGCCAGTAACATCCCCCATTCCTACGAATTGTGAAGACTAAAAATGTCTTCAGATTTTGCCAAACATCCCTGGAGGACAAATATCAACCTTGATTGAGAACTACTGCTTTAGTCATTAGCTCTTCTTCTGTCTGTAACTCATTTCTGCTTAGGTTAAAATCAATGCTATATTCTTTAAACATAAAAGAAAAGTTTAAACTGATTTTTCCATTTAATATAGCTTTTTAGTATATATATTGTTGCAGCACTGGATTTTCAACACATTCATTTAACAAGGGGGTCAAGAACATATCTTTTGATTTTGAGGTCAGTTGCTTTAGAACATATATGACCTGAAAGAATGTTCCAGAGGGCATCAGAAGCACATATACAGGAGGGGGCTTGAGCACTAGTGATTTTTCTTGACCTCCTCTTGTTGTAATCTGTCTGACAGGACTGCCTCTAAGATATAATATCACGTCCATGAATAGTTTCATTTAATAAACCTCACCAGCACCGGTTGCATTGTTGTTCGAACAACTCTGTCAAGTTACTGCATTGAGGGACAAGACATGTAGGCTGAGGTTGACATGTGGAAGGCCCTTCACTTCTCCAGACAGCTCTAGCTGGGCTGGAGAATCAACATAATTGATTGCATTAGGTTTTCACTCATCTTGCCTCTTCCTGAGCACTCCACTCATTCTCATAGGAAGTCTAAGGCTGTGGCACGGTTTTGACATGTTGGTAGTTTTATTTCGCAGTGAAGAATAACGGTTCTACTCCTATGAGAAGACCTCAGTTCCTCTGGCCTGGGACAGAGGTCTCAGTGACTGAAAAACACTTAGTGGATGACTATAAGGACAGGACAAAGGCACAGAATGCTCAGAGTTCCACCTGGAAGGAGGCAGCTTTAACCGGTGTCTGCTGGCAGGGATCAAAGAGGTTCAGAATGAGGAAGTGGAGTCAGATTGGAAAGATAAGAAAAGAAGGGTGAGCAGGTCTCCGACAAAGGTACCTTGTCTTTAGAACAGAAGGCACTCTGTCCTGGAAATCTCAGTGTTATAGAGGAAGTGCTTTCTAACAGGTACCCACTGTGGCACATGTTTAGTTCGACAAGTCATCCCCTGAGGGCCTTGGACTGTGTTGCTCCACCTGGGTATTAGATGGGCTGCATGAACTAAGGTATGGCTTTTGTGACCTTCTTTAGAACTCACTGTTGATGAGTAGCACTATTATTGTGGATTAGTCTCTTGCCAATAAATACTTCTTCTTGTGATTTTATGTTTTCCTATCCTATGGGGCCTCAATTCCCAGACACCAGGCACTTCTAACAAGATATAGACAAATACCTCTTTCTACCTGTGGCCAGCATGGGAGGAGAGGTGTAATGCTTTGATGGGCTTCTTTGGGGATGACTGAGTAGGCTGAATAGCTCCTTGCTTTCTGTTTATTCAGTTTTCTAATACCTCTTTCTCAAAATAAAGGTCCTGATTTCCAAATCACCCCTTCAGTTGTGGCTATATTATAACATCTGTGTATTTACATAAATGTGATTGTCAGTATAAGGAGACCTTAAATAAAACATTTACATAAATGAGATATTTGTTGAATGAATACAATATTGCTACATTTCCATACTCCTGTTCAAAGGAAATATTCCTTGAACCCACTAACATTTCAGAAGCAATCTCTTTTTCTTGTAAATCCTTATTTACCACCTTGAATCTCTCTCATAGCAAGTTTTACCTTCTACCTTTCATTGGAATTATCTATATCTGTACCTTATGTTTGTAAATTATTTGAAAGGAGGATTCATATTTGTTCATACTCATTACCCCACTTCAACAGGGTTTAAGAACAAAAAGAGGGTCTAAAAAATATCTGTGGAGTTTATTTATCATTACACAGAAAAAGAGGAAATCATGAATGCAAGTCTTGCCATTTCCATGTTTGTGATGCTAAGATAACTACTCAGCTTCAGGAGAACAAGAATATAGGACTTTTCAAAACAAGAGAAACACAGCTTTAAGACATCTTTAGTTGCAACCTGTGTGCTTAAATACTTTTCTTCTTATGGCTCATGTTCATAAATACAGCAAACAGTAGATGCTCCAAGACTTGGCTTGGGCCCCATACGTGATATCAATGCATACAATTGAGTGAAAAGGGTGTTTCTGTGCCCCTGGGTCCACATTACCTTAACAGGCAGTAAATGGATCTGCTGATAGCACTGACTCAGCTATTCCCATGAATTTCCCACATGGAACTGTATTAGTCAGGGTCAAGTCAGAGAAGCAAAACCAGTACAAGCATTATAGAATCAGGGGTTTATTATAGGAAGTAAGCCTTAAATAATTGCGGGAGGAACTGTGGGAGTGAAAGCCAAAAGGAGGAATTTGGAGGATCAGAAGAGTCACTAACTGGTTCTTTTGAAGCAGTGTCATGGTTGAAGAAGTTGGAATTTGTATGGAAAATCTAAGAAACTAAGCATGTCCTGCCATTGAAATGGGAATGAGAAACAGGAGCTTGTGCAAATGTCTATGGAAAGCTAGTAAGTCTGTACTGTTACTGCCTCTGTGAACCGACAGCCAAGCCTTTGGTGGTGAGCCTGGGGCCAGTGTTGGTGAGTAGGGTTAGCAGTCAGGAAGAAGAGCTGGATGCATTGTAGAAGAGAATGAAGCAACTGGAACCTGCTGGTCAACTCTGTTTGTTTATCGCCACATCTCACTACCATGACTTTAGAGAATAATGGCTACTGCTTTACTTTCACCAACCAAATATTATGCAAGTTTCTCTTTTGCCCGACTCAAATCTGAACAAAATAAGGGAAAGAGTTCTGGGAACCTTCATTTCCAGCTTAATGATGTTTATAATCAAATGATCCAACAGAGTAACACTATCCCATTACATATGGAAAGACACACAGGTGAAGTCTAATACCAAAAAGAGCCTAACATGCTTGAAATTTAGGGAAGAAGGTAAAACACCAAGATGATACCCATTTTAGATCATCTTCTAGACAGATCTAGAGTCAGCCATGAGTGATATGGCAGATTGTATTTTTCTACCAATGGCCTTGCTTATACCTACATGTTTATCCAATTCCACATGCTTTTCTTACGGTGAATCTTACATCCCCCATAGAGAGGTGATTTTATGTTGCCATCTCTTGAATATAGGCAGTGGCTTGTGACTGCTCTGAATAAAGAAGTATGGCAGAAGTGATGCTTTCTGACTTCTGTGGTTACAGCAGATAAAGGATACAGCTCCCCTCTGTCTCTCAAGATGCTCGCCTATGGAACCCACCCACCACGTGGTGAGGAAGCCCTAGCCTTTGAGTCTCCCAGTTGGAGGCCCAGATACCAAGTTGCAGAGACAAGTCATCCCTATTATGCCCTGTCTGAACTCCTGACCCAGAGAAACCATGAGAATAGTAAATGATTATTGTCATTTTAAGTAAAAAAATCAGGGGTAATATTTTATGCAGCAATAGAAAACTAATGTAGGCAATCTCTGAAAAGCTCCTCCTTCATCTCTTCCCCCAAATCCCAACTTTCTTTTATATCTTTCTGCTATCTTCCCTGGTTTCATCCTGCTCCCTCCAAGATATATCCAAAAACAGTGGGATCCATTTATGGTTTCTTCCTAGGAAAGCGAAGAAATAGCCCTACAGTTGTTAAATTGAAATTTCCAAAAGCCAACGATCCTCTCGGAGTGATAATTGATCACTTCTCACAGCATAACTGTAATATGTTACTAGGTTAAGAGATATACCCTGCTTTCCATGAGGGGTGAGGATATGGAAGGACAAAAGGGGTAAAAAGGAGTAAAAACTATTACCTGGTACCACTTCAGTGGCAGTACAGGGACTTGGTTCATAGCGAGCACTCAATAAATATTTGTTAAATAAATGAATAAATTGCTATAACTTGGGCATTAAGAGATAACTCTCATAGATCAAGGCGGACTTCATAGAGGTTTATGTCAAAACAGACCTCAAGAGTGGGTGCTTTAGGCACTCTGTCCTATAGTAGAGCAGTTTGAGACATGAAGTATTTGGGTCTGTTCTCAGGCAGGCCAGGGAATATGTAGGGTGTTCGTGAAGACTTAAGTGAGCGCTTCCCTGTACAACTCTCAGGATTTTCTTGATTGCTAATCAGCTAAAGACAGGTTGTAAATTCTAGGATTACTCTGGATTATAGTGAGCAGCACAGCAGTGTGCTGGAATGTCCATAACCCTACAGATTCCCACGTCCACATTTTTTACCAATAGAACACTATGGCCTATTTGCTAAGAGAATCACATGACCAAATGGATCTGGTGTTCTCCTCCTGTAGGTTTTACTGTCAAGGTTCTCTAAACTGTCATTGAAAAATAGAGATTTTAGGTACTTTTAGCAATATGGGTTCTGTCTGGGAATTCTGAACAACTCTTGCTCTAGGATGACCCTTTCTATGGGTGATAGTAACACATGGTGAGTATTGGTGAAGCTGGTCAAGATTTTGGTTCTGGAATCCAATAAACATGTTCCCATTTCAGCACTGTTACTGTGACCTTGAGCAAACTACTTGGCCACTTTAAACTTTAGCTTCATTATCTTTTAAATGAGGCTAATAACAGTATCTGGGTTTAATGTGCAGATTAAATGCCATTATAAATTATGTCATATAAGATTATTTTATGTACCTGGCACATAGCAAGTGATCATTAAATGGTACCTCTCACTATTATTTTAAATGTATTCTTTGGCAAAAGGTATTTCCTATTCAATTGTCCTTTGATGATATCAAAGGCTTTCATTGTGATGCATTCAGCTTTCTACTTCCTGATTTTTTCTACAAAGCAAAATACTGTCAGTTCATCTCTTCTATCAAATAATCCCTAATACTTCTAGCTCACTCATATCTTTCCTTTCTCAATTTCTTACCACCCATTACTTAGAACTATACCATACCATTATACCATTTAATTTATCACCATCTGTTTTTTTCAAATGGCACTGGGCATAGTCTTGTCTCCTTAATGGAATTCAAGGTACCTTGAGGACAGGGATTATACTTAGAACACATCTGTACCATCTTGGGTATTCTAGATGGTGCTAGACAAAAGATTGGTGTGCAATAAACAATTGTTGATTTCACTTTTTATTTGGAAAATTATTAAAATAAAATTTCTCCATTGGAATGGATCTAAAGGACAGGCCATGAGATGTCACAGAGAGCTCTGGACTGGATCTAGAGAGATGATCCCAGAAATTCATGGGGACCAAAAGGGCTTCTAGAAACACATCATATGGGCACGGGATATGTCCCAGGAATGTGCATATTCAATAAAAGAATCTGGTTTGAACAAACCAAATTATCACATGCTTTCTGCTTGCCCTGCCTATTGTTGGTCCAAAATCAGTGGGATGCAGCTGGAGAGGTGGGAAACAGAACTATAAGGCATGCACTGTTAATAAGCTCCCCTCTTTTCCAACAGCTCCCAGGTTCTGAGCAGGCCAAGGGCAGGGACTAGTCTAGAATAGAAGGCTGACGGATGACAGAAACTGTGCTTAAATAGGTCTGAGTAAATGGAAAAACTGATCCACAGGAGGTCCACCCTGCCCATGCAGAGGCAGCTGGAGGAAGTGCTCTCACAGCAATGTGTGGAGGCTGGCAGGCCAGCGCAGGGAGACGTGCCAAAGCTTGCAAGTTCACTATCTGAGACTGGGTGGATTCCACATGGCTAAATTAACTTTTCAAAAGTTTATGAGACATCCCAACTATCTGCTGTAGCATCGCCAATCTTTCAGTCTGATCTGGACTGACACTGAGTAGTCAGGGACCGAAGAGAGAAAAAGAGTTCAGGTGCACAGGGGATAGAAGATTGGCTTATAGCTTATAGTTCAATAGTTATATCCTGAGATATCCTATTTTATGGTAAAGTTACCCTCAGTGGACCCAAGTTTAAATGGTAAACTCCATGAATGCAACTGGATTGTGGAAGTTAAGCTCTTTAGCTTCATAGCCTTGGTACTTGCTCACATCTGGGAATATGTGAGCAGAAAGCTGCAACATTCTGAGTGCCTCCTAGTTCAGTTTCATAGCTCACTTGCCCAGGAATAGATATCTGAAAGGGCACAGTTCACAGGGGTTGTCCCATGAAAAAGGTAGACCTTGTTTTTCTTGATCGGGAAGAAATAAACCTGTTTAACCAGATGACTTCATCCTTCTTCCTATGCCTTTATACAAAAGACTGACTTCAAGTGTGATGCTTGTTTCCCTGGAGAAACTGGTGGGGAAAGGAAGAAAATGGTATTGTTGGAGGGACAGGTTTTGACCTGCTTGGAAGAGATGAACTGAAATTGTGATTCACACTTGCAGAGAGATTTTACCCTTAAGCCTAAAGCTGGTTCAAAAGCAAATTAATTCATTGATGTGAAACAATGAGGTTACTGGCTTTCATCTGAGGGAGAAAATGGGGCCATTGTGATTTGGAAATAGCAAATACATTAAGTTGATTCTGCCGAGTCGATGGAAATCTATTTTTTCATAGTACCTCATGAATAATTCTATGAAAAAAAATGGAAAAGGTATTAAACTTTTCTCTGTAGAAAGAAGACTATTCTCCCCAAAGCTCACTCCCACCAAACATACACAGAGACCCCTGATTCACAATTAACACAGTGGCAGAGAAACCTTTATGAATAGCCTGAATGCCAAAGGAAGACCAGTTTTTGATAATACCATGAACAGATTGCTTTCCCATAGCACTAGTTTATGGTTTCTCTGTCTTTCTAATGTCAGGTCTGTGATCAGAGGACATGAAGTCTTTGTAAAGAAAATGTTACACTGGGACTTGTCACTGTGTAGAGTCCATGAAGCAAGAGCAGCACAAGAGAACACACTCTTTTTCTGTGAGCAGGAAACTTTGTAGACCCTTAGACTGTTGGAAGTGTTACCTGTTACTTCAACTTACTTCTAAATAAGCAGAGAAGCTTAGTCCTTTTCCTGACAGTGGGGTGGCAGGAAAGCTGATTATTTAGGGGGACTTGGGTGGTTTTGAAATGAATTGGAAGAACTTCAGAACTTGTATGGATATCCTGAAATACTATTGTTTGAATATTTGTATTAGTAGTGCTTTTTTTTTTTGCATGGGCGGGCACCGGGAATTGAACCCGGGTCTCTGGCATGGCAGGAGAGAACTCTGCCTGCTGAGCCACCATGGCCCACCCTCAGTAGTGCTTTTTGAATTCAAATTGACAAGCAGTTTAGGAGGAGAACTTTATGTAGCCAATTAGGATTCAGAATTAATAATCCTGATAGTGTTGGGGAATGACACTTGAGAAAAACAAGGAATGATGAAAGAACAATATTTATTCTATGTGGGCTGGGGAAAACCAGAACAAAACAAAAGTTCTGGCTATTTATATCATATTAAATTCCAAGCTGATTATTACTTAAATGTAGAAAATAAGGCATAATGGTAGTGGAAGAAAATGTAAGTAAAATTTCACAACTTAGGGATAAGGAAAGGTTTTCTAAACATCAAAACTCCAAATCCAAAGAAAATTCATAGATTGGCTATATAAAATGAAAAAGAAAGTCCCCCATGTTGGGAAACACCATAAAGTTGAAAAACAAATTGGAAAGTACATGTTTTTATGACGTAAGGGGTTTACAAATCAACATGGTAACACTGAACAGTGTTCAATGGTGAAAAAATACACATGGTCAATAAATATATGAAATAAATAATACATGAAATAAACTCACCAATGATGAAATAGATGTGTATTAAAAGCATGGTTATGATCTTAATATGGAAATATTTTTTAAAAATTAGTAATTAACCAATGTTCAACAAGCCTGTGGGAAAGTGAACGCTCTCATATGCCACGGAAGGGAATATAATGGAGCAAATTGTATGAACGGCAATTTTGCAACCATTTTCTCAAAATGTAAAATAGGTATACTCTTCAATCCTGCATTTTACTTTTAGGGGTTATCCAAGGAAATAATCTCACACAACCAAAGTTGTGTATGTAACATGCATATCGCTGCTTTATTTGCATAACAAAATGGAAACAACCTAAATGTCTATAACTGAGGATTAGTTAAAAAAAAATAAAGGAAAGCCATTTAATGAACTACTATAACAAATGATAATGCATTCAGAAATCTATTGATGTGGCGTATCCATGATATATTTGGTGAAAAAAAATCCTACAAAGCATAATAATTTGGGGCTGCTCAGGTTATGCACATATGAACAGTTTTTTTCTCAACATTGTATTATAAAACCTCCAAATATGGGCAGGGTGGACAGTCATGCATTTTCAACCTAGATTTAATAATTTCTAATGTTTTGCCATATTTAGTTTATTTCTCTTTCCCTCTCTCTGTATGCATGCACACACACGTGGAGCACACATTTGATTTCATTGAACCACCTGATCCATAAAACTCCTCTAATCATTTATCAAGTCCCAGAGTCTGCTTGAAGAAAAGTATTGGAGACTTCACTGTCTCCTGAAAGGCAAACCGTACTATTTTGGGGTAAGCTCTCTAAGAAAGGGCTTCCCGTAATTTCATTAAAATATGAATGTATTTGGATTATTGCTGAACATAATTTTGCTATCCTTTTTTCTTGAAAGAATATTGAATCATAAAAATTTTATCAGTTAAATTGGGAATATCTCATCTAGATTTTTCTTTTTCTTTATTTATTTGCTTTTTGTTTTTAATTTGTTTTTCACCTAGCTTTTATGTTACAGAAATTAGCAATGATAATTAGTTGTTGGCAGAATTGTCTAAAAGGAAATAGTTTGTGTCTGAATAAGCCTTTAGAATTAGAAATCCCTTAGGGATGCTTCTGCTTTAACTTAAACCTCAGAGGGGAAGAGGAATCGTGTTGCCTCAGACAGACGTCTTTGCCTTTGGTTCATCTGTGGAGCAGTTTACCCTCACAGAGTTGTGCCGAGTAACCACTGAGCAAAAACACTGGGCTCGAGGAAAACTGCAATCTGTCAGAGGGGCAGATTCTTGATAAGAAGACCCTGGCAGTCATTCTGGCAGTGTTCCAACAATCCCTTCAGCGTTCAGCAACTTTGTTCTGTTCTCCTCATCCCTATCATCACCAACCCCTCTCCAACTTACTGGGCATGGCAAGTATTATTCTCTCTCCTTTGCTTAGCTAGCATTGTTGTAGCGTGGATTATTGCAATCAACTTTCTTTTTCAATCTAACCCTTTTTAGAGTGGTGAGAGAGAGAGAGAGAGAGAACCTTCAGAAAGTGGTGAGGTAGGATTACCTGCCCTCATATTTCCTGAAAACATTTTCAGATTTAGCCTTGGTCTATTCCCATTTCCTTTTCTCTATTCTCTTTTTCCACTTTCTTCCTGCTTCCTTTTCCACGCTGCACTCTTTTCTTCAATGGGACTTTCATTTGAGATTTCTCCTCTATTAAACTCCCATTTTTCTCAATTCACCAATTGATAGCTCAATTGCAAAATCAGATTTCTTTCTTTGGATTTGTCCATTAGGTTCTCTCACAAATAAATATTGAAAAGTAGGGTGGCGGTGCTAGAGGGTAGCCTTGTGTAATCTCCAGCTCTTTCTTTTCCACTATTTTCAAAATATTCCTGTGGAACTGACACTTCATATAACTCCACCTGTGTTCTAGTTTGCTTTCTGCTGGAATGGAACACACCAGAGACGGATTGGCTTTTAATAAAAGGGGATTTATTTTGTTAGTTCTTCAGAGGAAAGGCAGCTAACTTTCAACTGAGGTTCTCTTTTACGTGGGAAGGCACAGGGTAATCTCTGCTGGCCTTCTCTCCAGGCCTCTGGGTTCTAACAACTTTCCCCAGGGTGATTTCTTTCTGCATATCCAAAGGCCTGGGCTGAGCTACAAGCACTGAGATGAGGTATGCTGAGCTGCTTGGGCTGTGCTACGTTGACCTCTCTGATTTAAGCACCACCCAATTAAATCAAACATCATTCATTGCAGCAGGCATGCCTCCTAGCTGACGGCAGATGTAATGAGCAACAGATGAGGTTCACGTATCACTGGCTCATGTCCACAGCAACATAACTAGGCACCTTCACCTGGCCAAGTTGACAACTGAATCTAACTACCACAGCTGGTATTGGTATTAAGACTCAAGGCTAATGATTATTAAAGATTTAGGGCAGGAACATAGGTATCATGCTGAATGCTGGATTTTCTGCTCATTACTAGGTGTCTGCCATATTCATTTCAGTCTTGGCTTCCTGCAGTTACGTTTTCAGTTAACTGAAGGGTCAAGATTCCACAGACTGGATATGATCTGAGCCTATAGTGGACACAGGTAGGGAAAGGTTTTCAGCTTTTATTCAAAGTTTATCTTAGGTTGTTAAAAGTTGATACTTAAAAAAATGAAGTGTCAAGTTAATTTGGAATATTGTCATTTTCATCAGTTGACATGGTTTTCTTGTATTGTTATGATATGTATACCTCTCCCCTGTCTTCCAAAGAAAGTTAGAATTCATGGTTAAGTCCAGAGATTCTTGTCAATCTCAAAAAATAATTGTTTTATAGATTATTCAAGGTTATAATTAAATGCACACTAAATCACAGTTGAATATCTGTATAAAATTATCAAAATGAATATAAAAGTCAATACATCATTGAAAAGTAAGTGGAATAATAACAAAATAGAGAACTGTTGTTAGATTTGCCAAAGGAACAAATGAGCCAGTGCCAGGAATATTTAAAGTTTAAAAAGATTGACACTGCAATATTTTCTGGCAACTGTAGAGTAGTATATATCTACCAAAATATTCAATTTGAAACAATAAGCTCAATTCATTAATGAATCATATATACAATACTTAAAAACTATATTAAGAAATAATATTAGATTTTCTAGTAGATTATACTGTGGTAAAAAATGATTAAATGATTAATGAAGAGATAAAATGATGATTGGATATTTCTCAAGGTGTATTCTGGTATAGTAACTCTATAATTCTTTCATATTATGTTCAGTTTTCATATAAAGTTCATTAGTGACTGTCCCAACAACAGATGCATATCCTTATTGGTTGTTATAAAGATATCTAGATATAGTAAATAAAAAGTAATCTGATTGGCTTTGCTTTCCACATTAGCAGAATATTCTACCTAAACTACTTCATGCTCATTGAAGATGATAACTCCGTTTAAAATTAAAAAAAAGACAGATCTCCATAGTCAATAACTCTCTCTTAAGTACCCACAGTGTGCACAGCAGCAGGCTGTACGCAGAGGAGACTACAAAGCTGGATAGCCAGACTCTGTTTCTAGGACTGTGCAGTCTATTTTTGATATTGAAATTGCATACATGTAACATAAATAACTGGCTGCGAAGCATAAATAATAAGTTGATATATAATAAGTGGCAAGTGAGGGGTGCTCCAATGAGTGTAGTTGTAGGAGCAAGAGATGATTGTTTTGTGTTGTGAAGATGAGAGGACAGTGTTCAGAGAAGGGGAAGAGTTTTTACTTACAATTGACGTGCTGATGTACTACAGATCTGCTTCCAACTTTAGGGAAAGAGAGAAAATGTTTGAAATTTAAATAAAAATCATTTTATTTGCTTCCAAACTCTCAATATTTTAAATGAGAATCAACCAAAGCAGATGACATGAATTCTGCTCAAATCAAAGACCTTGGTACTTTGCCCTTTATGTGCAAGATACTGTTGTAGGCTTTTGGAGCTAGATAATGTGTTGCAAATTACTTTAGGATTTAAAAGTTGTATGTAACATTGTGTACTAGCTGCTGTGTTTTCCTTAGGCCATGTGGATCCAATGATTTTTATTCTTGTATATGCATTTCATTTTTTTCCATGCGTACTTAAGCTGACCTCAGTGGCCAAGTCTTTCTTTGTGGAATTCTTTACCAAAGCTACCCACACAAATAAAAATTCAGGAGAGTTTACAGAAGCAAGTTATAAACTCAGAATTCCAAGCATGTTCTATACAAATATTTGACTCTGTGTAATCTTCACCTAATGTGCCTGATGGATGTTTACCTATTTATATCAACATTAATTTTCTACTTCTTTGCAGCTTATCAAACTGTTATAGATTTTAGGTTTCACTGTTTTCCTAACCAATTGTGCTGAAGTTATCTTCTTCTCAAGGAACTTTTGCAACCAACTGAAGGGAGGGAACAATTAGCCCTACTGTCCAGAACCAAGATCTTTGAGATTGCAGATTTAAATATTTCAGTCTGATTTCATACCTCAGTTAAAAGATTAATTTGGCTAAATATTCCCAAGTAATTTTATCCAAACCGGTAACCTTCTGGGGAAAGATCAGGCTAGGAATTTGTAAGAAAGTACAGATTAATTCTGGAGCTCTGTACTTCTGAGACACAAAATAATACATAAGTAAGACAAGATGATGGAGACATATGTTTGGAGACAAGCACACAAGGCAGAAATAATATTTTTTATTTTTATTTTTTTTGTAAATGTTGAGTACAATAATGTCCATTAAGTGGTGTATCAGGGAAAAGACTGCTATATATCAATGCAGGGTCCTGCCTGGTGTGGAGAGAACTACCTCTAGAACTCTCTTTCTGACTCATGGAAGGCTTTTGGTTTTTGGAAAGGGAATGGGATCCGATTTAGGCAAATCTGGATCCAAATCTAGCCTCCATGCCTTGAGAGCTGTAGAAGCATTTTACCGTGCCTGTTTCCCCTTCTGTGAAATGGGAACCCAGTACAGTGCCCTAAAAGTGTCAATGTCCCCACTTCTCCCTTCCCCATGGAGAACACATGCTCAATCTAACAACTACGAGATCAACCACTGTTTAAAAAGAACCCTTCTGAAAATGGAGAGCAGCCTTGGATGGTTTTAAAAATAAAATAAATCTAGAAGACAGATTTTCACACTCTCCACAGATAGAAAGCAAAAGCAGTCAGGTGGGAAATGACTTCTTTCAAAAAGAAAGCTTGGAGGGAAATGAAAGAAATTATAGGTGCTACTGAAAAACAGTGGGGTGATTGTTAGAATAATTAGTGGTAAAATGTAAATGTCAGGTTGTCTTTAGTTCCTAAAATTACCACAATAGATCTGTGTGAATTTTCTCTCGGTGGGTGGCAGCCAGCCAGCACCTGAGTACAGAACTTTGAGTGTCCTAGAGATGGGAAAGGGTACCGGCTGGGCTACTCAAGATTCCGGGGCTGGAGGCTGTCTGATAGGCTCATAATACTTACTAAGGGTTCCCATGTGAGAGTTAGGAGAGGTTTCAAATTTTTGAGGAGGCTACCTTTATGGTCTCATTTAGAGAGTAATTTGATTGAATATCTCTAAAAATATTTCTCTTACCTGCTGCTTCCCATGCCAGAAATTTTCCTCTTAGGCATTTCTTTCTTTGGGTTAAGGAATTGTCATTTTCACACTTGTTCTTTTCAAATGTAAATATCTTCCTGAGGGTTTATTTTATTTATTTATTTATAATAATTATTCTTTTTGCATGGGCAGGCACCAGGAATTGAACCTGGGTCTCTGGCATGGCAGGCAAGAATTCTGCCACTGAGCCACTGTTGCACTGCCCCTTCCTGAGGGTTTAATACAACCAATTTTTGCCCAGTTCCTTAATTTATTTTTAACATGTAGCAAGGAATCAATTTGAGTTTTGGCTTGGTCCTTTTCTAGGGCTCAGACATGCTGGATGTGTCTGATAAGTGGTGCAGTTGACAGAATTGCTTGTTTCATGGAGACTGAGCATGTCTGGGTGGAAGATCCATCCTAAATAAAACTAGTCAGACTCCATGCTTGAGCCATAAAGGTGTAGACTTTAAGAAGGAAAAATGATTCTGAATAAGGAAAGTGTGATGATTGTCCTTTGACAGGGAAAGGATAAATAAATGCAGAAAAGTCTATTTCACTGGCAATATAAACCATGAAGTACTGGAAACATTTTGAGGAACCTAGCTTCAGAAATTGACCCAAGTAGGAGGGAGGCAGTGTCTCCATTGCACCACAGATCAGTGTGGCTTTGGCACCTTGGAGGCTCTATTGACCTGCAGATCAGAGGTTTTGGGTGGTAAGAGTTTGGGAGCATAAAATTTGCCTGGGGCTGGAAACCCTATATCAAGAAGAGAGAAAGCCTATGCATTCTGAGTTAGTGCTATTACCATGTCCCTGCAAAAGACTGGTAAGGCCTGAGAAAAATTCAACTTTCAAATGGAAACTATAGTTACATGATCATATTTGGTATCACAGATATAAGGAAAGAGATAAAAAGGTATAGATTATTTATCAGATGATATTTCTATTTCACAAGTGGTGGAGTAATGAGACTTCAGTTTAAAAAGGGCCAATGTGGAGTAGTGATTAAGAGTTAAAACCAGACAGCGAAAGAGCACCCTAACTAATCCCTTGAAGATTAATTTTGGCCAAAGAATGAATTATTAATGGAAAAAGAGCCAGCAAATTAAAGATTTTGGGAAAATTCTGGCAGAAAAAAATCTATTTAGAATAGTCTGTCAAAATCCTGTCAAAAATTTTTTTTTAAACTTTTTTATTAATTAAAAAACTTAACAAAAGAACATTAATATATCATTCCATTCTACATATACAATCAGTAATTCTTAATATTATCACATAGTTGCATATTCATCATTTCTTAGAACATTTGCATCGATTTAGAAAAAGAAATAAAAAGACATCAGAAAAAGAAATAAAACGATAATAGAGAAA